>QLPN01002820.1:15717-69895 GCA_003314395.1 Albatrellus ellisii
GCGCTTGATCTAAGCTCGTTAACCACTCGCTTCACTCTTTCTTAACTAAGTCTAAGAATTCTAAAAGCTATTAAGACATCTTACACTAAGTCAAACTGGATCCTCGTATCGTTATCGGTGGAATTGTCCTCGTAACTATATCGTTAATCCCACTCTTCATCGTCATTCGGAACCTCTATTACGTTCATCAAGCCAATATCCAAACCTTGGTTACCAGGAGTAACATTTTAGACCTTCCCTAAGACCGCCCAATAGGCCGCTCTTAGCATCCAGCAGGTTTGAGCATCTTGTATTTGTCAAAGTGTATACAACAGAATTTTGAGGGTAAATGACAAATAGTATGAGACAGTGGTAGGAATGAGAACAAAGATTTGGATTTGTTGGAGTGAGATCTCATCATGGTTGAGTTCAGATAGTGAAGTACAAGGCCTCTGAACCCAGTGGGGTGAGGGCATGTAGGATGGCAAGGGCCTTGGCAGTGATGGGCATGCCATGGCACTGCTCAAGGGTAGTGACAGCATGGACATTGGCCTAGAAGAGGCATGTGCCAGGACTTGTGTGTTGGAGATCAGGTGTGGCATGGTCTGTGCTTATGTGATCTTGCAGCATGGGTGCAGTGCAGATGTAGGGTCTAGGCACATAAAAATTGGTTACTTTGTTTTGTACACCTTTGTGTGATTGCCCTACCTTTTATCCCCCCCACCACCCTAGGACAAATGTGTCATTTTGTGAGTGTTCAACCATTCATTTCAACATTATGTGATGTACATGGCACCACAGCAAAGAATTCTGCAAGGGTAGACATTTATTGAGCCATTATTCTGGGTCTCAGCATCTTGGCAAAACAATCTAGAGTACCAATTTTTAGTTTGCAGAATCTGGAGGGGGGGGTGTTGATGACAGGCCATGTGCAAGAGGAGGATATGACTGTTCCTTATTCCTTACAGTCATAACTATAATCTACCTATAGTAATGTGTGTGTGTGAATGTATATGAGTGTATGTGCATGTAGAGTATTGAAGATGAAAAAGGAAGGAGATGTTAGTCAGCTTGTGAGAATGTCAACAGGGGGGGTACCCCCCTCCCTGATTTAAAATTTAGAGACCTCTAAACTGGATTACATAAGTCTTAGCTATCATCAGCTTCTCAGCTGTTTAGGTCTAGAGTCCATCTGGAGCTTCTAGGTTCTCACAGGAAGTCACCCAATACCCATTGTGGTAATGAAGGCCCATTTGCTCTTGCTGGCACACAAATGCTGCCATGTTGAACAACTCCTCCTCATGGAAATCATCATTGGCCAGAGACTGCAGCAAGAAATGGCTGTCATCATCATAGTGTATTATTTAAAATGGGGCAGTCTAATGATCTAGAATTCTATTGTTATTGATTTAGAGTTGATATGTCTTATACAATTTAAATGGGCACTCTATAATTTGAAATTTCATGGGCAGGACTCGAAAATTTAGATCTAGAGTCCATCTAGCACTTCTAGATGCTCATGGGAAGTCACTCACTTACCTCTGACAGTTTAAGTCCATATTCAAGATCAGAAAGCAGTTAGCATTAAGAGTGGAAGATGGGTTGCTAGGACATATAATAAAGCTGTGGCCTGACCTCTGTTAGTCCTGACAGAGGCCATTTGAGTATCCAGACAAAATGTAGTCATTTGGGGTGGATAGGCCATTACTCCATCTGAACACATTAGGGGTGAATAGCCACCAGGCCATTTGCATCTTCCAGATGTCACTTGGTGGGGCTCATGGTGGTTGTTTGTGAAAGTCCAGACATGGATGGACACTACATTGGTTCCTGTGTCATAAGTAACTCAGATAAGATATAAAATACATTGGTTGTTATTGGCTCTCATGGAACTTTTATAGTGTGCTCTATAAATAAAACAACAAATGGGCAATACAGTAAACATGGCACAATGAATGAATACAACAATGTCTCCACACTGTTGTATGCTACACTGAAGGTCTATGAACAGACACATCCATATCAATTTCATACTTCATTTATGAGAGTATGGTAAGTTAATCAGTTTGCCATGGTTCCTCCCTTGTCCATTCTCTGTGTCATTCCCTGGTCTGGTCAACAACCATTGGTCTGGAGCTTGGTCCCTGTCAGGATTCCTTTTTCTCTTTCTTATGCTATATTCCATACAGACTTTCTACTCCACAGGATTAACCCTGTAACAATGGCTTTGCACTGTTTGTACTTATTAGGGTGTAACCCCTTCTGAAGTCATAGTATGTTTCACCTTTTCCCCTCTCTTCTTGTACTATAGAACTACCTATGACATGACAAAGGAGCTCATTTCAACATCTTCCCTTGTACCTGCTCTTACTCCTGCAATAGCAGTCTCTGCTCTATCTTGATGTGTTTGCCTTGGAGGCTCTGAATCCTTGTATAGGTGTTTGGATGCTCCACATGCTAAACCATAACACTAGGTTGAACTCTCACACTCTGACCCAAACCAACCCTAGTGCCTCCAATCCCACACCCTCTTCCCCCAGAATTCCATTTCAGTAAATAGTGGGATACTGTCTTATTCCAAAACTTACCCATTGACTACACAGGAAACATCATCTGGAAGATTACTGGGACTAACCAGTACCTAGATAGCTCAGGAGCTGAAAACCCTGATATCTCAGTTCCCAACATATGTGCTTACACCTTTGATCCCTCAACCAACACCTCTATAGACATCACACTGCCAGGAGATATTTTGACTATCCCTGGTACAGCCACTAATCATATTCCCTTTCTTGCTCCCTAAGAACTCTTCCCCCATTCCAAACCCTTGCCTGCCGAAATCATGACTACCCCAGCACCTGCTATGTGTTTTCTCAAAATCAACAAACCTGCTGAATTTGATGGGACAAAAAAAGACTTTCAAGGTTTCTTTTTGTCTTGCTCCAAATACTTACTTGCATATGCTGATACTCATGCTTCAGACCTGCAAAAGATATTATTTGTCCTTTCCTTCATGACTAAAGGCACAGCTCTAGCCTTCAATGATAGATATTCCCTGGAACACCTTGTCAGCTCTCCTTATTGTTTGTGCAGGTATGAGCAGGCAATGAAGACCAATATGATTGTTGTGATGATAGACAGCATATCCCTGATTGGGGGAAGAACAGGCAATAGACCTGCAGTGGTAAGATATGCATGGACACAGCATGTGCCATACGTGGTAGGTAGAGAGTCAGGCATGGTAGAGTGATGTCTGGGTGAGTGGTAACAGACCTGCAGTGGTAAGATATGCATGGACACAGTGTGTGCCATATGCAGTAGGTAGAGAGCTGCAGGGAGTATGAGAGTGTGTGAAAGATGGGGAGAAGTAAAGTACTTACTCAGACATGGTAGAGTGACATCTGAGTAGTTGTGGTATAGTTGTCCATCTTATATAGTGGGTTGTAGGTAGAGTTGGAGTGGAGATGGTGAGTAGAGTACAACAGCTACTTAATGTGGGGGGGACGTGCATTGTCCCAGAGTATGTGTGGAGTGAGTGTGCTTGGAGGTAAGGCAGACTGAGGAGTAGAATAAGGTGAAGCATGTTTTATGTTGTGTGTGTAAGGTGTGTGATGAAGGGAGAAGCTGAATGAAGATGTGGTGATATGTACAGCATTATTTCAACAGGCCCCCTTGTTCAGCAGTCTGATGGTGATGAGACCAAGAGCAGCATGTGGCAGTGACTTGGTGAGGGTATTGGCAATGATGGCTGCAGAGGGCAGGTGCTGGAGCACTATGAGCTGTTGTGTGATGCACTCTTGGATGTGGTGGTGCTTGATGTCAATATGCTTGGTCCCCTTCCCTATGATGGGGTTGTGTGCAAGGTTGATGGACCCCTTGTTATCACCATACAGAACAAGGGGTTCCACAAGTGGAAGCTGCAACTGCATGAGGACCTTGTGGTACCATTTGGCTTGCATGGAGGCCTGGGACAGGGCCATGTATTCAGCCTGTGTAGAGGATAAGGTGATGATGTGTTGATGCTGGGACATCCATGAGACTGCACTGCTGTTGAGCAAGAATATGAAGGCACTTGTGGACCAACGGTCATCAAGTGATGATGCCCAGTTGGAGTCAGAGAACCCATAGAGGCTGTAGTGGACGGTGCCATACTGAAGTGTGAGAGTGGTGGTGCTGGTGAGATAGTGGAGGATGTGTTTGGAGGCAGTGAGGTGCTTGGGGCCAGGGTTAGCAGAGAAACAGGCTATGAGACTGGAGTCTGCATATATCCCTAAAGGTGGGAGACTGGGCACACTCAACTAAAGATCACTCAATAGAAGAGGAAATCCAGCCATAACTAGCTGGGGTCTATTTGCTATACTAGCAGACCCTATATACTCTAAGGAATGGTGCACAGACCAGCGCAGTAATCTAGGGCAGGACTATGTAAAGTATGAGCGCAGTAAGTATGGTACCATGCAGCTACCTCATGGTATGACCTCATAGGGCTAGAGTAAGTCTAGGCCCAACTAGACTAAAAGAATGTAAGTAGAAATGATTAGATGTAGATCAGATAAGATGAAGATAAGATGATCTAATCTAATCATAATCAAAGAGAAACATAAAAGAAAAGAAAAGAAATAAAAGGATAAATGCACCAAATAATGGCACCTGACACAGGCCAGGCTGTTGACTGCAAAGGTGATGTCAGGCTGTGTGACTATGGCTGCATACATAAGGCTGCCTATGACCTGTTGATATACTGAATGAGAGGCAGTGCCTGCCACACCATTGAAGGCTGTGAGATGTATGGCAGCAGGCAGTGGGGTGGTCACTGGATTGCAGTCAGCAAGACCAAACTGTGTCAGGATGTCGATGATGTAGTGCAATTGGCAGAGAGTGAGTGTGCCATTTGTGCAGTCCCAGCAGACTTCAAGTCCTAGGTAGGTAGTCATTTCCCTGAGATCTGTCATGTCAAAGTTTGCAGCCAGAGTGGCTTTGAGGTGAAGAACTTCATTGAGGTCGCTGCTGAAAATAGTAATGTCATCGACATAAAGCACTAGGCAAAGAAAGTGACCATCGGCACATTTGATGTAAAGACCGGCATTGGCATGAATGCATGTGAGGCCTAGAGTGCCAAGGCAGTCATCCATCTTTGCATTCCACAGCCTTGTGGCTTGCTTCAGTCCATAGATAGATTTGTGCAGTCAACAGACCTTGTTGGCCAGGCCTTTGATGCTGAACCCATCAGGTTGCTGCATGTAAAGCTCCTCCTCAACATCGCTGTTGAGGAAGGTGCTCTTGATGTCCATGGAGTGGATGTGCCAGTCATGTGTGGCGGTGAGGGTGAAGAGGAGTCATAGTGACTCAAAGCATGCTATGGGAGAGAATACTTCTTCATAATCAATGCCATGTACCTGTTTGAAGCCTTTGGCTGTTATGAGGCACTTGCTTTGGCACCTCGTAATGTGTTTTCTTTTTTCTTTCTCTTTTCTCTTATCTTACTTACTATAGTAAAGTGTAGTATTATTACTACAAGTGTGAGCTTAGCTCCACTTTACTTAGTAAGGACTTATATTTCTTTTTCTCTTTTATAGTACTTAAGTATTTACATACTTAAGTGTGAGCATAGCTCCAGGTACTATATTAGACATATCTTTTATCTTTTATCTTTCTTTTATTTATTATAACATTTACTTGCTAAGGACTATTACTATACAATTAGCAAGGACTCTCCTTTCTCGTCCTTATTTACCTTTGTTTATCTTATGTTCATTTCACGCTTGTGGCTGAGCCACTTATATCACATGAACGCATCCTTACTGCGCATTACTGCGCATTATCGTTTACTTACTGCACAATACTGCGCAACTTTACTATACTTAGATCTCCAGTTTTGTATAAATAGTTGACAGACTGGTGGTCTTAAACCCCAGTCTTGTCAACTTCGCAATCTAGGGATTCTCCTTATACTGCGCTTGATCTAAGCTCATTACAATCTCGCTCAATTCTCTAAGAACTAAGTCTAAGACCTCTAAGCCACTAGAACATCGCTAAAAGACATCTTACACTCGTCACTCTGGATCCTCGTATCATTATTGGTGGAATTATCCTCATAACTATCTCGTTGATTCTGCTCTTCATTGTCATCAGGAACCTCTATTACGTTCATCAAACTCCGATCCAAACTTGGGTTACCAGGAGTAACATTATAGACCTTCCCTAAGACTGTCCAATAGGCCACTCTTAGCATTGGCTATGAGGTGTGCACAATAGCAGCCATCATTTTTGAGCTTGAATACCCATTTGTTGGGTATGGTGGTGTGTCCAGGTGGTAGGTCGACTAGTGTCCATGTACCCATGGTTTTGAGCATGTCCAGCTTGTGATGGCATGCAGTCTCCCACTCAGGTGCATTTGCAGATGCATGAGCTTTGTACAAGGTGTGTGGATCTCTGGAAGCAGTGGCTGCAGCAAGCAGGGTGGAGAGGGATGGTCCTACACCCAGCATAGTGAACTCCTCATCACTGGAGTCACTCTGCAGTATGTCAGTGTAGGAACATGTACCATAGGTGCTGTCACCATAGTGAGCAGGACACTGTGTGATGCACCCAGAGCGTCACGGTGGTGGTGTTGGCATGACTGGTTCCACAAATGCAGGCATGCCAGTTGGGGACGAAGGCAGTGGCACTGGTGTGATAGGGCTGAGTATGGTGTAAGTGGGCTCTACTTCACCAGACAGTGCAGTGTGACGAGCATGACTGCACCCAGTTTCAGCATTGTAACCTGGTTGGGGAATAGTGATTCCAGGGGCATGGTCAGAGAAGCATGTCATGCAGGTGCATGTTGGAATTGGTGGGGTGACTGAGGGCAGTGTGACTGGTAGTGCTGGTCCATGTATGCATGGAGGTGATACAGGTGTGGCAAGTGGTACCGGTGGCATTGCTGTTGTTGTGATGGATGCAGCTGGTGTTCCCTTGGTTGTGGTAGCAGCAGGGGCTGTGGGAACTGTAGGGAATGGTGTTGGGTCATTGTAGTTGGAACTCACTTCTGTGTTGGTTTCAGAACCTGTGGAATTGTTGGAATCAGGTGGTTTGCCTAGCAGAGTTGTGATGGGGTTAACAGGAATAACTAGGAGAGCTGGGGGTGCGAAAGGAAAAACATGTTTGTTGAATACTGCATTGTGGGAGATGATGATGCGGCGGGACTCATGGTCCAAGAAGTGCCAAGCTTTTGAGCCAGGTTCACATCCTATAAACACCATTGGTTTTGCATGTGGGTCTAGTTTTGTACAACATTCAGCAGGAGTTGTGACATAAGCTAAGCATCCAAATACTCATAGATATGCTATGTCTGGAGCATTGCCGTTACTCCACAGGCTGTGGGGAGTTTTCCAGTCACGAGCACATTGGGGTATTCTGTTGTAAATGTGAATTGCATAAGTAAGAGTGTGTTCCCAGAACCTGCACAATATTGAGGCACCATGCAACATGCTAAGTGCTGAATCTATGATTGTTCTGTTCCATTGTTCAGCCCAACCATTATGCTGTGGCAAATAGGGGGTTGTCAAGTTGTGTGATGTCCCATTTGCTTCCAGTATGCCATGTATGGTGTGGTTGAGGTATTCTCCACCACGATCTGTCTGCAGTACTTTGATCTTGCGCTCCATCTGTGTTTCCACCCATGCCAGGAATGCTTGTAGGGCTTGAGAGAAGGCATCCTTGGAGGAAAGCATGTATGCAATGGTGTAGCCCAAGTGGTCATTGATGAAGGATGTGAAGTAAGAAGAGCCTTGGACTGGTTTTGTTAGCATAGGACCTATGAGATTGCTATGAACTAAATCCAGTGGTTGCAGAGCACATTTTGATGACCATTTGAACAGTTTTCATGCAAGTTTCCCAAATGTGCACCCGGCGCAGGGCATGGCATGTGGGTGTGATTTTTGTGAAACTGTGAAGCTGGAGACAGATGTGGATTTGCACAGTTTTGTTAAGAGGGTTTGTGGTGCATGTGCCAGCCTATGGTGCCATGTTGCATAGGTGGGCTCAAGGGTGGATAGAGTGGCAAGAGTGGACAAGGAGGTAATTGTGAGTTCAAGCCAGTAGGTTCTGTCATGAGCAGTTCCCAGCACATGCACTTCATTGTCCTTGTATATTCTGCAGCTTTGCTTTGTGTAGGTGACTGAGAGGTCCTTGTTTGTGAGCTGTGGAATAGATAAGAATTGTGAACTGGCATGTGGGGCATATAGCACTTGTTCTAGAGTTATGTTGCAAAGTTTTCTGTTGACAATAGTTGTTCCTTTGATAGTTCCAATGCTGAGGTACAGTATTGTGTCGTTGTTACCTAGACAAATGGATCTGGGGGTGTTGAGAACTGACCCCAGTACAAAATCTTCAGGATGTGGAGAGATATGGTTGCTGGCTCCACTATCAAGCATCCAGTCATTTCGGGCATCAAAGTAGAACAAAGTTGATGGGCCAGCTCCCATGACATTTAGAGTAGATGACACTATTGGAGGAGGAGGTACAGGAGGGATTTCGACGACAGCAGTATTGATAGTAGCAGACTTAGCAGTATATGTGCTCCTGTCCTTCTTCTTTTCTGGGTGTAATACCCAGCAATACTCGTCAGAGTGTCCTCCAGGGCCACATTTCATGCACATGTAGTGGTTTAATTTGGGCTTTCCATGCAAGGTGAAGCTGGAGGAAGTAGAGGGAGGTGTAGAGGCATTGGAAGGTGCTGTGAAGCCACACAAGTGCTGCGTGGAGGATAGGAGTGAGTGGGCATTTCCTTCAAGGCAATCAGATTCCTCTGTGATGCACTTTTGGACAGTGTTGCTTTTGATTTTGTATAAGTCGGGTTGATTAGCTAGGAAGGCTGCTACGACGTTAGACCAGCTTGGAGGGAGCCCCATGAGTAACACAATGGCCATATCATTGTCAGATATAACCTTCCTGCTATCTGCTAGCTCAATGTGTGTGAGCTGCAACTCTTTGAGTTGTTTGTGAATGGAGTATTTTTGACAAACTTGAACTCTTGGAAGGTTCTGTGGGCATGGAATGTTGACATGGCTCCTCAGACTCCATATTCTCTTTTGAGTGTACACCAGTTAGTGTATGCTGGGAGGTCATTGGCTAGGTGGTGATCAGTGGTAGGTCCTGCATATAGTGTTAGATATGCATTGCAGGAGGCATTGTCTTCATCAAACTTGTTGAGAATGGCTTGGTTTAGGGGTTTGTCGCCATAGTGATACCTTTCTGGTGTGGTTTCCATTTTTGGTTCGTCAATGATTTTCTTGTAGTCTGGTGTAGGGGGTCCATCTTCTATGGCATACCAAAGTCTGAGTACAATGAGGGTACTCTTGACCAAGGTTGACCAATGCTTGTAGTTGGATGACCCATCGAGTGTGGGTATGTTGACTTTTGGAAGGGGAGATGATTCGGTGATTTGTAAGTTTGATAGTATGATGAGAGTGATGATGATGTAAGTGGTGTGTGAAAGTGAGAGGATGCCTGCTGTGTGCTGGGCAGGGCCCATAACCTGTTTGCACAGGTATGAGCAGGCAACGAAGACCAATATGATTGTTGAGATGATAGACAGCATATCCCCAATTGGGGGAAGAACACTGCAGCGGTAAGATATGCACGGACACAGCATGTGCCATATGCAGTAGGTAGAGAGCTGCAGGGAGTATGAGAGAGAGTGAAAGATGGGGAGAAGTAAAGTACTTACTCAGACATGGTAGAGTGATGTCTGAGTAGTTGTGGTATAGTTGTCCATCTTATATAGTGGGTTGTAGGTAGAGTTGGAGCAGAGATGGTGAGTAAAGTACAACAGCTACTTAATGTGGGGGAGATGCATGTCATCCCAGAGTATGTGTGGAGTGAGTGTGCCTGGAGGTAAGGCAGTCTGAGGAGTAGAATAAGGTGAAGCATGTTTTACATTGTGTGTGTAAGGTGTGTGATGAAGGGAGAAGCTGAACGAAGATGTGGTGATATACAGCATTATTTCAACACTTATCCCTCCTACAATGAGTTTTTCAAAGAACTGTGACAATAATTTGAGGATCCACATAAGGTCTGATTGCTCTTTGACAACTATGACAAGGAAGTCATGTATGCGCAGGCTATGGCAAACAACTACAAGTAAGGTGTATAGGCAATAAGAGATCCCCAGTGGGCAGAGCACAGTGAGCATGACTGCAGCAGTAGAGTGGGTTGTGGAAGATGCAAGTGCCACAGTGTAAGAGTAGACAGCTGCAGGAGAGTAGGTAAGAATAAGATAGCAGGTGGGGAAGAGGTACTCACTCAGATAAGATGCAGAATGTCTGAGGAGCTGCATAGTAGGTGAGCTTTCTTATATAAAGTATGCAAGTAAAGTTCATGTGGAGAGTGAAGATATGTTAGAACTGTTGGTGCAGGTCAAAGAGGTGTGGCAGTGAAGGTGATGAGATGCAACTAGAGATGGAGAAGGGACTGGATGCACAGTGAGTGGTGGTGGTAGATGATGAGAAGCATGACCCAGCCTATGGTGAAGGCTGAGAACATGCAGACAAAAAGGAGGGCAAGCTTTATCAAAGGAGTGCAAGAAAGTGTGTAGAAAAGAAGATTGTAGAGACAGGTGCAGACAGCACACTGCAAGACAAAAAGAGAAGATGTCCACTTGATATTCTCTATACTACTGATCTACTGATGTACAATTTGTAGATGCACACAGACTGCACTGATGAGCATCACACACATGCAATGCCAGAAAATGACCATCAGCAACATCAGGCAAACACAGTGACATTAATGTGCTGCATGTGACAATCATCTGCAGTTGCATCAATCACACATTTGCTTAGGTATCAGACTATAGGACTGGGTTTGGCTGATGAGGAGCAGGACTGATAAGACATATAGGCTGAGATGTGGTGATGAGCATCATGTGCATGTAACACTGGAAAATGACCATCAGCAACATCAGGTGAACACAGCAACATTAATGTGCCACATGTGACAATCATCCACAGTTGCATTAATTGCTCATTTGTGTAGGCATCAGAAAACAATACTGGGTTGGCCGACAAGGGATAGGATGAATAGGCTGAGGTGCAGTCTGGGCCAGTCAAAGTAACCATGGAGGTGTTCACACAGGCTATGGCAGGCAGCTAAGATGAATAACAGCATATAGATGTGCTCCCAGTATGGGAGGAGTAACATGAGCATTGCTGCAGCATGTAGGTTAGGTGTGGGCAGTAGAGGAAGTGCCATGATGCAATGTATGAAGCTGCAGGGATTGTGGTGAGAAGGAGAATAAGATGGTAGAGGGGAATACTCACTCAGTGTTGTTGTAAGACAACTACTGAGGGTATGTAGTGTATGTAGTGCACCTTATATAGTAAGTGGAGATAAGGTTGAGGTGGAGATACAACTCTAAAGTACAAGAGTGACCATGTATGTAGATGATGCGCATTGTCCAGAGTATGTGTGGTGTGGGAAGGTGGAGAGGGGTAATGTGTCAAGGTTGTGTAAGTGTATGTAAGGAGGTGTGAAGGAGGAATGCTGAACAAATATATATATATATATATATATATATGTAATCGATGTATGAGTGGATATTCAACAGGAGGCACAAGTTGTGAAGTCAGCATTTGGTGTGATTGGTGCTATTCTGCTTTTGCTCATCCAATATAGTATGATACTTTATTCACTCATGTCCAGACTCCATTCATTTCAAATATCCATATGATCTACCCCTGCACTATGAATTTTCTGTTGTGATTTGTTGTGCTCCAGCCTTGGAGCTAGACTTGTATTTAGATAGTGCATCATCCATTGAAAATGACCAGATTTCCCCTGCCCACAATTTGTTTTCCCCTCTCCCATCTGAGTCTTGAGGCGAAAGTGTGCACCCTGTAAGTTGTGTTATCAATTTTGCTGAGTGTCTATCACGTTGCATTGTGTTCTCCTTCACATTCTCCATTGTGTTCTCTATTGCATTGCATTGCATTACATGTCTCCATCATTGCCATTGTCGCACCATGTTTCCATCATATCTCAGTATTGTTGCCCAGTTGTATTGTGTTATTGCATCTCTCACCCTAATCTACTAACTCTCTTTCTATTGGTGTCTAGGGAATCTTATGGTTTGCACCCTTCAGCATCCACTGTGGTTGTGATTGTAGATTCCTCTCTTATACACCCACAGTACACATCAGTGGTCCATGGAGTCACAAGTCACAAAGTCAGCATTTGGTGTGATCAGTGCTTTTCCTATTTTGCTCATCCATTATAGCATGATACTTTTATTTGTTCACATCCAGACTCCACCTCATTTCAAATGTTCCTATGATCAACCCTATGTTGTAAATTTTCTATTTTGTTTTGTTGTGCTCCAGCCTTGGAGCTAGACTTGTATTTAGATGGTGCATCATCAGTCAGAATGAATAGACTTCCCCCACCCATGATTTGTCTCTCCTCTCCTGTCTGAGCTACATTGCAAAAAGCATGTGCCTCTTCTCCCTCTGTGTACCCCACAATCAAGAAAGTGCACATACCTTGTAGGTCGCTTTTATTATTGTGTTGCATTCTCCATTGCATTGCATCATGTTCTCTATTGTGTTGTGTCTGCATTGTGCATTGTGTTTTGTGTTCTTTTCTGTCCTGCAATATTACTATGTTGCATTGCATCCACTACTGCATTGTCATTATTGTCATTATTGTGTCATATCTGTGTCATTTCTCCCTTTTTGTCACCCCATCACATCACATTATCACATTTATTGCACTAAACTACTAACCTCTACAACTTTGGTGTCTAGAGAATCTTACATCTCACATCCCTCAGCAATTGTTGTGGTTGTGGTTATAGTTTCTGCCATCACCTTCCCACAGCACATATCAGTACTTACTAAAAGGTATGGGCCATGGGTGTGGAGGAAGTGATAGTGATCTGATCTGATCTGAAGACAACAAGAACAATGACTACCATAAATGTGAGGGATGTGTGTCATCCTGGTATAGTAGGTGGGTTGAGATGTGGGAAGTCTGAGGATATGATGGATGAAGTAGTGCATGATATGTATATATGTTGTGTGTATGTAGGAAGCTGAACAAAAAGAGTAAAAGATATGCATACACTTCAACAAGTCATACAGTGGAAGAGTATAATGCAACATCTCTTTCCCTTGCCTGTGATGCTGGGATTAAAGATGAGAAGACCAAGCCTGACTATTATGAACAAGGCCTCAATCCTGTATGTGCAGGTATGGGCAAGCAAGGACAAATATACTGATTAGACAACAGATTCCTGAGGAGAGAGAAGTGGAAACCATAGCTGCAGCAGGGTAGAGTGGAAGTGAACACAATAGTGTGACATGACATAGTAGGAGCACTGCAGGGCATGTGTAAGAGGTAGAAGAAGATGGGGGGTCAAAAGAGGTACTCACTCAGACAGGAGGTAAGACATCTGAGGAGGTCATATAGTGGAGTGCCCATCTTATATAGTAACTGCAGGTAGAGTTGGAGCAGAGTGTAAGTAAAGGAATACAAGAGTGCCCATAAGTGGGAGGGATGCACATTGTCCCAGTGTAATGAGTGGGGCATGATATGTGAAGTCTGAGGAGGTGGTGAAGAAGGTTGCAGCTTGTGTGTATGTAATGTGTATGTATTGAGTACATGTAGAGTGAGTGTGGAGCAAGTGGGGAAAAAAGCCAAATGAAAATAGTGAAAATGCACAGAAATGTCAACAAATCCTGGATTCACTGACTGCATCTATAACTCAGTAATCCCTTCTACTTTCAATGAGTGGATGACAAGAGTTATCCAGATGGATATTGTGAGGCTGATGCTAGACAGTGAGGTCACACAAAGGCACAAAAGAGAAGTAGGGGAAAGAGGAGTGTATTGATAGCACTACTAAGACTAATATGCTGTATAGCAGATATCTCAGATGTACTAAACTAAGGAACAAGGCTACAGTAAGTATGGTATATATAGTACTGTATCTCTAGGGCAGGTGTACTGTTGAATATGTTTACATCTATTTTTGTTTTGCTTCATCCTCATACTCTACTCTATACTATGATACATATACTCTGTACATCATGGACTACTCCTGTTATGAGACACTTGCCTAGGCACCTTGTAATGGTTTTCTTTTCCTTCTTTTTTCTTTTCTTTTCTCTTATGTTACTTACTATTAGAGCATAGTTTTACTGCAGCTGTGAGCATAGCTCCAAGTACTGTAAAGGTGTCTCATCTTTCTTTCTTTCTGTCTTTCTTTCTTTATTATCACATCTACTTGCTAAGGACTATTGCTATTATACAATTAGCAAGGACTTATCATATCTCAACTCTTGTTTATCTTTGTTTACCTCTCATTTCACTCATGCTTGTGCCTATTTACTTAGTTGACTATGGATGCATCTTTAGTCACATGATCTTATTGATTGCTGTACAATCATCATTGATCAGTGAACTTTAACTACTTGTACTAGTTTTGTATAAGTAGTTGAAAGACTGGCAGTCTTAAACCCCAGTCTTAAACCCCAGTCTTGTCAACTTTGCAATCTAGGGATTCTCCTCTACTGTGCTTGACCTAAGCTCACTACAAACTTGCTTCATTCTAAGAACTAAGTCTAAGGTCTCTAAGTCACCAATAAGTGTCACTAAGATATCCTAGACTCATCACTCTGGATCCTTGTTTAGTCATTGGCAGTATCATCCTTATTGTTATCTCATTGATCCCACTCTTCATCATCATCAGGAACATTTATTATGCTTATCAAGCACATACCCACTACCTTGTTACCAGGGGTATTGTTATAGCAAACCTTCCCTAAGACCATCCAATAGGCCATTCTTAGCAGAGACCAAGAGCAGTGTGGTGTGACTCAAACGCAGTGTGTGGCAGCTGCTTGGTGAGGGTGTCTGCCATGATGCTGGCAGAAGGCAGGCAACAAAGCACAACTTGTTCATGCAGGCTATGGCAGACAACTATAAGTGTGAGCAGTATGCTCATGTATTCCCTGCATAGGGAAAGTAAGAGTAGCATTACTGCAGTGGTGAGAGGTGTTGTGGACAACAGAAAGTTGCCACAGAGTGATGAAGTAGAGCTGCAAGGTATGTTAGGTGTGGTGAGGATAAGGTGTAGAAGTGAGATACTCACTCAGTGTCTATAAGACAATGACTGAGGAGTAGTAGTGTAGCAGTACATCTTATATAGTGGAGGATAGGGTTGAGGCAGAGCATGTAAACCACAGTACAAGGATGCCCAAAAGTATGTGGGATGTGCATCATCCAGAGTATGTGTGGTGTGGGACAGTGACTGGTATGTCATATGTATGTAACTATGTGTAAGAAGTGAGATGGAGGGGAATGCTGAATGAAGGAAGAAAAAGAGTGATGATTGTAGTAACAATGCATAGTAAAGGTTCAACACAACTACACCATGCAGAACACACTGGTGTATGAAGTGATAACAAATGTTGATGTGCTTGGTTCCTGTCAGGACACATTTTATTTTTCTTTTCATTTTACAATTTCTTTTATGCTTATCGCTCAAGATCTACAAGAGATACCTTATCAGATCATTGATAGATCTTATCATGATTATATATGACTCATTCATCATTCGTCATCAGCCTGATTACTATACATATATGACACATATTCTCACAGTTGCTTACCAAGCTTCTCACAGATGCTGTGCAAGTTGCTTGTTGATCATTCATAGGAATGCTGCACATTCCTTTATGATATGTCTGCCCTACAGTACATACATGGTCTGTGCACAGGTTCCCTTTAGTATATATAGAGTACTTGTATTGTACTCTCTCTTCAGCTGAATACATCTGGGATATCCATTTGCTTAAGCATGATCTCATCCCTCTTGTTAGCCCTTTCCCCTTCCCTTACATTGTGTGACCTTGCTGGCAGATGTCAGCCTCACAGTTCCCTTCCCCATGATGGGATTGTTAGTGAGGTCCACAGAGCCTTTGTTATTTTCATACAGTGTGAGTGGCAGGGTGAGAGGTAGGTGGAACTTGCCAGCAATGTTCTGGTACCAGGTGGCCTGCATGGCAGCTTGAGACAATGCAATATACTCCACTTTGGTGGAGGAGAGTGAGACAACATGCTGCCAGCATGATGACCAGGAGATGGCACCACCCTGTAGGAAGAAGGTGAATGTGCTGGTTGAACAGTGATCAGCAAGGGACAAGGCCCAGTCAGAGTCAGAGTGTGCAAAGAGGTCCATATTGCATGTGCTGTCATAGTGCAGGCCAAGCAAGACAGTACTGTTGAAGTACTGAAGGATATGCTTTGCAGCCATGAGATGGTCAGGAGCAGGATTAGCAGCATACCATGCCAGTCAGTTGATGGCAGAAGCTATGTCAGGGTGTGAAATGACAGCTGTGTACATCAAGCTGCCTATTATCTGCTGGTAAGCAGAGTGCATGGAGGTGCTGGCAATACCAGTGAATGGAATTAGCTGTGACCCTGGTGAGAGGGGCATGGTGATGGTGTTGCACCCAGTCATCCCAAAGTGTGCTATGACACCAGTAGTGTACTGGGACTGACAGAGAGTCAGAGTCCTGTGTGCTCAGTCCTGAGCAACTTCTAGCCCAAGATACATTGTGGTCTTGCCAAGGTTAGACACTTTGAATGCCTCTGCAAGTGCACACTTAAGTTGCAGTACCTCATCAAGATCACTACTGAAGATAGTAATGTTGTCAATGTATAGGACTAGGAAGAGAAATGACCCTCCCCCACACTTGATATAGAGGCCAGCATCAAATGAGATGCAGTTGAGTTCAAGTGTGTCAAGGCAGCCATCCATCTTGGCATTCCACTGCCACATAGCTTGCTTGAGGCTGTAAATGGACTTGTGCAGGTGGCAAACTTTGTCAGCAAGGTCAGGGATCTCAAGTCTGTCCAGTTGCTGCATGTAAAGCTCTTCCTCCACATCACTATTGAGGAATGCACTTTTGACATCCATAGAATGAATGTGCCAGTCATGTGTGGCAGCCAGGGCAAAGAGGAGTTGCAGGGACTCAAAGCATGTGACTGGGGAGAAAACCTCCTCATAGTCAACACCATGCACTTGCTTGAAACCTTTTGCCAGAAGGTGCACATGATATCAACCATTGATATGTGCTGTGCTGGTGATATGTGCTGTGCTGTGCTGAAGGGGAAAAACAACCACAACCACAACAGTTGCTGGAGGGTGTGAGTCATAAGATTCTCTAGACACCAGGGTAGAGAGAGTTTAGTAGTTAAGGGCAATAAACACAATAGCATGACACAACTAGGGCAACAAATGGGTGATATGACAGAACACAATGCAATGGAGAACACAATGCAATAATAGACATGACCTACAAGGAACACGCACTTTCTTGATAGTGGGAAACACAGAGGGAATCTCAGAACATGCTTTTTCGCAATGTGCTCAGATGGGGAAGAAAAGTCAAATCATGGGCAGAGGGAGATCTCCTCTTTCTTGTTGACAATGCACTATCTAAATACAAGTCTAGCTCCAAGGCTGGAGCACAACAAAACAAAACAGAAAATTTACAGTGCAGGGTTGATCATAGGGATATTTGAAATGCAGTGGAGTCTGGGTGCAAGTGAATAAAGTATCATACTATAGTGGATGAGTGAAAGAGGAAAAGTGCCAATTGCACCAAATGCTGACTTCACAACTTGTGCCTCCATGGTTACTTTGGCAGGTCTGGACCATGCCTCAGCCTATTTGTTCTATCAGTCCTGCTCCTCATCAGCTGAACCCAGTATTGTATTCCAATGTCTAAGCAATTGGGTGGTTGATGCAACAGCAGATGATTGTTGTGTGCAGTGCATTAATGTCGCTGTGTTTGCCTTTTGTTGCTGATGGTCATTTTCTGGCATTATGTGCATGTGGTGCTCATCACCATTGTTCTTGAGTTTGAACACCCATTTGTTAGGGATTGTGCTGTGGCCAGGTGGGAGGTTGACAAGAGACCAGGTACCCATACCTTCGAGCATGGCAAGTGTTACAAGGCACTTGCTTTGGCACCTCATAATGGTTTTCTTTTCTCTTTTTTCCTTTTTATCTTACTTACTATAAGTGTAGTATTAACTACAGCTATGAGCTTAGCTCCAAACTTATAGCAAGGACTCATTTCCTTTCTCTTTATAGTACTACAGTATTTATTACTGTGCTGTGAGTTTTATTCCAAAAACTATAAAAACTTGCCCATTTCTTTTATTCTTTCTTTATTTATTATAACATTTACTTGCTAAGGACTATTACTATACAATTAGCAAGGACTCAGCTTATTTTGCCTTTGTTTATCTTTGTTTACTTCTCATTCATTTCATGCTTGTGGCTGAGTCACATTACTTATACAACAGACATGACTTACTGCGCACTACTGTGCATTCATTGTTGATTGATGAACCTTACTATATTTAGGACTCTGGTTTTGTATAAGTAGTTGAAAGACTGGCAGTCTTACACCCCAGTCTTGTCAACTTCACAATCTAGGGATTCTCCTATACTGCACTTGACCTAAAGCTCACTACACACTCACTTCATTCTAAGAACTAAGTCTAAGATCTCTAAGTCACTCTAAAAGCATCACTAAGATATCATTAAACTTGTCACACTGGATCCTCATTTAGTCATCAGTGGTATCATCCTCATCACTATCTCGTTGATTCCTCTCTTCATCATCATCAGGAATGGTTACTACACTTATCAAGCACATATCAACTACCTTGTTACCAGGGGTATTATCATATCAGACCTTCCCTAAGACCATCCAATAGGCTGCTCTTAGCAGCAAGCTCATATCAGCATGCAGTATCCCAATCTGCAGCATCAGGGGACATGCAGGCCTTGTGCAGGGTCATGGGGTCGCTGGATGAAGTGGCAGTGGTGAGGAGAGCAGAAATTGAGGGGCCTGCACTGGGAGTGGCAAAGTCATTGTTTCTGGATGAGTCTTGTAGTATATCTGTGTATGGTTGGTCACCATGTGCACTGTCACCATAGCAAGTGGGCTGCCAAGTCATGCATGTTGAGCAATGTGGAGGTGGCATGGGCATTACAGGCTCTGTGAACACACCAGTGGTGGTAGGAGATGATGGTGGTGGCACCAGCATGATATGGCCTAGCACAGTGTAGATAGGTTCAGGCTCACCCAATAAAGCAGAGTGCCTAGCATGCCCTCAGCCCCTGTTGCCATCATATCTGGTGTGTGATATTACAATGCCAGGAATGTGATCCAAGAAACACATCACATGCATGTGAGTAGGTACCAGAGGAGCAACAGATGGTGGTGTGACAGGCAGTGCAGGACCATGTATGCAAAGAGGTGACAAAGGCAAGGTAGGCAGCACTGGAGGCAGTGTCAGGCCACTATTATTTTCCCTATTTTTCTCTCTATTTTCTTATGTCTCTATCACCATAGATCTTACAATCGCTCCTGATCTATCGAAGCGATTCCCACGGTCATACATTCTTCTTGTTCGCCTTTATCGGCCGATGACGCGTATGTCGTCCGATCTCCGATCGGCCTGTTCTATCTTTAGCTATGACTCATTTTCTCACTCTTACTGCGCATGCTCACCAATCCTTCTCACACTTGCTGTGGAGTATCACCAATCACTCCCACAGTTTCTGCAGAGCCTCAGTCAGCACTGACACATCCTCTCTATTATTAGGTATGATGTCATTACTGTACTTTCTTATTCTCTGGCCCTATACTGTACTGCATGGTCTGTGCACACTCTAGGATACTATATATACACAAGATTCCTAGCAGTTTATTCCCCAGTTCTGATTATCTGGGATATCCACTAGTTGAAGTGTGATTGTCCTTTTGTCTTTTTTAGCTTTTCTTCAGTTGTTCAGCTTCAACTTTGCATCAGCCTCACAGGCAGTGCCAGAGTAGGCAGATCAGTGGGTGGTGCATCTGTGGCAGCAACTGTGGGCACAGCAGGCACAATGGGTAGAATGGGGCTGTTGATAATATTGAGGCTGTCCACTTGCATGCCTTTTTGCAGAGTCTGAGTCAGAGCTCAACAAGGAGTCAGTGGTCAGTGTTGGCAGCAGAGACACTGGAGGTAATGGGCTGGCAGGAAGAGGTAATGGACAAAAAGGAAATGTCAGTTCATCAAAGACTGCATCATGAGATACAACCATGTGATGTGTAGACCTGTCCCAAAACTTCCATGCCTTGGATCCCAACTCATACCCAATGAAGACTATAGGCTTTGTGTGGGGGTCGAGCTTTGTGTGTCACTCAGCAGGTGTTGTGACATATGCCAGGCAGCCAAATACCCAGAGATACAACATGTCGGGGATGTGTCTGTTGTGCCAAAGTTGGTGAGGTGTGATCCAGTCCCATGTGCACTGAGGCATCCAGTTGTAGACTAGTATTGAGACCTGTAATGCATGCTCCCAGAAGCCATGCAAGACTGATGCTCTGTGAAGTAGTGCAAGGGAGGAGTTAATGATTGTGCAGTTCCAACACTCAGCACAGCCATTTTGTGTGGGGAATACAGCATGGTGAGGTTGTGGGAAGTACCATTGTGCTGCAGGATATCTTAAATGGTTGAGTTGACATACTCACCACCTCAGTCACTTCACAAGGTTTTCATCTTGCACCTGCTTTGGGTCTCAGCCCATGACAAAAATGTCATGAGGGCACATGAGAGGTCCAATATGTTGACAAGTGGTATGGCAATGGCATGGCCCAAAAAATCATCAATAAAAGAGGCAAAATACAATGAACCCTGCATAGAGGTTGTTGCCATTGGTCCAACCAAATCACTGTGGATGAGGTCTAGTGGGTGTGCCACATGCTTGGAAGATGGATGGAAAGGCCTTCATGCCAATTTTCCTGCAATGCAACCCTTGCATGAATTTGGTGTGTGAATGCTCATGGTGTTGATGCCAAAACCTGTGACACTTGCTGTGGTCTCAAGTTGTTGCAGAGTGTTGTGCAATGCATGTGCAAAGCACATGTGCCAGGTGGTGTATAAGGGTTTGAGTATAACAAGTGATGCAAGAGCTGAGGACAAAGTGATTGTGAGGGGTAGCCAATATGTCCTGTGTTGTTTCCTCCCAATCATGCAAGTGACATTGTCAGGGGTGGATATGCAACACTCTAGTTTTGTATAGACAACATGCAGGTTCTTGTCAGTGAGTTGTGGAATCAAGATAAAACATATTCTGGTGTCTGGTGCATACAGAACACATTGGAGCATTATACATCATGGGACACCATCAACATCCATGGTTGCTTCAACTGTTCCAATACTGAGATAAGGAATAGTTGAATTATTACCTAGGTGAATGGTACCTGGCATATTGTAGACAGATCCAGGTGTGATGTCAGATGGATGGGGGCTGATATGGTCACTGGTGCCAGTATCAAGCATCCAGGAGTGGCACATGTCAAAGTAGAACAAGGTTGAGTCTGTGCCCATCATATTGAGCATAGTAGTAATGGCAGGAGGTATAGGTGGAGAAATAGTGATGGCAGCAGCAACAGTAGACTTAGCAGTTGTAGTACTCTTAGCCCTCTTCTTCTCTGGATGTAAAATCCAACAATAGTCGTCAGTGTGACTGCCAGGACCACACTTTGTGCAGGTATACCAATTTGTGTGGGGTCTGCCATTCAAGGTGAGGCCAGAGTAAGCCACATTTGAGTTTGAGGGACCCACACATTGTGCAGAAGAGAGGATGGAGCTGGTATTGCCATTCTGGCAGTTGTACTCATCAATGATGCATGTGCGAACTGCCTCAGGAGTGATTTCAAAGAGGTTAGGCTGGGATGCTAGGAAGGCAGATATGGTGTTAGACCATGAATCTGGCAGGCCCATCAACATAGTGAGGGCCATATCATTATTGGAGATGGTCTTTCTGACATCCACAAGCTGGATACATGTGAGCTGCAGAGTTTCAATCTGAGCCTTGAAAGGGGAACTTGAGTTGAACTTGAACTGTTGCAGTTCTCGGAGTGACTGGAAAGTAGCAATCATGCCAGGAGTACTGAATTTGTTTCAGAGCTTTTCCCAGTTCTTCCAAGCTGTTTTCTCATTGTTGATGTGATGTTCTGCTGTAGGTCTGGTGAATAGGCCAATATAAGCTGTTGCTTTTGTATCATCTTCTTCCCATTTGTCTAATTTGTCTTGGTTGAGTACCTCTTCTCCCCAGTGGTATACCTCTCTTGTTGTTTCTGTTTTTGGTTGATTGATAATTTTTTCATGTTATGGCTCTGGTTTGCTGTGGCTGGAGGCAACTGTATACCATATCCCTAACACAACAAGTGAATTTTTGATGAGACTTGACCATCATTTATAGTTGGAGGTTCCTTCAAGTGCAGGGATATTTGTTTTGGGAAGAGGGGAGGCTGATGTGTATGTGGCTTGTAGAATGATGATGATGACAAGTGTGAAGTAGTCCTGCTTGCTGTGCACTGGGCAGGGCCCATAACCTGTACACACAGGTTTGGGCAAGCAAGGATAAACAATGTCATTAGACAGCAGATCCCCAAAGGGAAAGAAGCTACAACCATAGCTGCAGTGTGGTAGAGAGGAAGTGAACACAGTGGTGTGACACAACATAGTAGTAAGAGTGTCAGACAATATGCAAGACATCTGAGAAAGTTGTATAGTGAAGTATCCTTCTTATATAGTGAATGTAGGCAGAGTTGGAGTGGAGAGTATAGTGGTAAAGTACAACAACTACCATAGATGGGAGGGACACACATCATCCTGGAGTAAGGAGTGGAGTGTGAGTGTTCATAGATATGTGTGGGTAGTCCACAAATGTGTAATATGTATGTGTGGTGAGGACAGATGGAATGAGCTGAATGAAATATAGTGTAGAACACACAGAAAGCTAACACCATTCTTATCTTTCTTTCTTTCTTTCTTTCTTTCTTTCTTTCTTTACTTTAGCTTACTATGGACATGACTTGGTCACATGATCTTGTTGATTGCTGGGCAATCATCATTGATCAGTGAACCTTATATACTTGTACTGTCTTTAGGACACTCTGTTTGTATAAATTGGGACAAGCCTGGTGGTCTTCAACCCCCAGTCTTGTCAACTTCACAATCTAGGGATTCTCCTATACTGTACTTGACCTAAGCTCACCCTCACCTCACTTCATTCTTAGGAACTAAGTCTAAGATCTCTAAGTCATACTAAAGCATTGCTAAGATATCCTATGCTAAGAGTGGCCTATTGGATGGTCTTAGGGAAGGTTTGCAATAACTATACCCTGGTAACAAGGTAGTTGGTATGTGCTTGATATGTGTAATAAATGTTCCTGATGACAATGAAGAGAGGGATCAACAAGATAGCAATGAGGATGATACCACCAATGACTAATCAAGGATCCAGGGTGATGGGTTTAGGATGTCTTAGCAATGTTTAACGTGACTTATATTAGCATGAAGAACTGTGATGTGGTCAAACCTAGGCCAGTCTACTCAAATCAAGGAGGACAAAATGGTGATGGCAGGTGATGTAAGCACAGATATGAGCCAACTACAAAGATGAGGGCACAGGTGGTGTAGGCAGTGATGAGGGCGTAGTGGTAAGTGGTGCGTGCCAGGGTGCAGAGTGGGGAGACATAGTATGACATTTTGTATAATGCCATAGAGCTGTAGAAAAGTGGGGGGTGTGGTATAAGTAGTGCACTCTGAACTGAGTTCAGGCAGAGTGTAAATGCAGGGTTGTATGTGGGGGTGTAGTATGTGCTACACGAATGTGGTATAGTGATGTAAGTGGGGCTAGAATGTGGTAGTAGGTTAAGTAAGTAGTTAGAACGTGTGTCAGTAAGGACGTAAAGAAGACATGTAAGTGATAAGTATAGTGAAGCTGAACAGTTACCGTTGGTATTTCCAACAGGTGAAGAGCAGGCAGAAGCCCAAGGAGAGCAAAGGCACACAGTAGGATTGCAAAGTAGATGTAAAGGAGTGTAAGTGTATCCATACTAAGGGAGAGGATTAAGAAGTCAACTAATGAACAATGTCCTAACACTAGTCCTTATATACTTGTAAGTGGCACACACAGACTATGCTTATGTAAGTAGTGTGGGGAGCAGGTGCTGGTGCACAGAGCAGTCACATGTCAACAACTTAGAGATCTTAGACTTAGTTCTTATGAATGATGCAAGGTGGGGGCAAGCTTAGATCAAGTGCAGTATAGGAGGATCCCTAGATTGTGAAGTTGACAAGACTGGGGTTTAAGACCACCAGGCTTGTCCCAACTTATACAAAACAGAATGTCCTAAAGATAGTACAAGTATACAATGTTCACTGGTCAATGATGATTGCACAGCAATCAACAAGATCATGTGACCAAATTGCATCCATAGTAAGCTCAAGTAAATGTAGCCACTAGTGTGAAATGAACAAGAGATAAACAAAGACAAATAAAGGTGATATAAAATGAGTCCTTGCTAATTGTATAGTAATAGTCCTTAGCAAGTAAATGTTATAATAAATAAAGAAGAGCAAAAAAGGATAAAGTGCCTTATAGTACTTGGAGCTAAGCTCACACTCTAGTATGTAAATACTAAAGTACTATAAGGGAAGGATAAGTCCTTACTAAGTAAAGTGGAGCTAAGCTCACACTTGTAGTAATGATACTATGCTTTACTAGTAAGTAAGATAAAGAAGAAAAGAAAAAAGAGAGAAAGAAAACACAAGTCTGTTATGAGGTGCCTAACCAAGTGCCTCATAACATCCTAAACTTGTCACCCTGGATCCTTGTGTAGTCATTGGTGGTATCATCCTGATTATTATCTCATTGATCCCTCACTTCATCATCATAAGGAACATTTACTACATGTATCAAGCACATACCAACTACCTTGTTACCAGGGGTATAGTTATTGCAAACTTTCCTGAAGATTGTCCAATAGGCCACTCTTAGCAAGAATAATGTCCCAGACCTAGACCATAAATACCTAAGTACACAATGCACAGACCAGGAGTCTGATGCCCTAGGGCATGTGCTAAACCATGCATGACAAAGTGTGAGAGTACAGAACACAAGGTAGTCAGGTAGTATAGGAGCACACAGCAAGAACACCAAAAGGGAAATTCAACAGTAGGGACAAGCCTGGTAGTCTTAAACCCCAGTCTTATCAACTTCACAATTTAGGGATTCTCCTATACTGCACTTGATCTGAAGCTCACCTTCATCTCACTTTAACTTCTAAGAACTAAGTCTAAGATCTCTTTTGATACAGTGCAACATTCCCATCCCACCAGGTATCTATGATGTAAGTCACTAAGTGTTGCTAAGTTATCCTAAACTCATCACCCTGGTGTTATGAGGCACTTGCTTTGGCACCTCATAATGGGTTTCTTTTTTCTTTTTCTTTTTCTTTTTCTTTATCTTACTTACTAGTAAAGTGTAGTGTTATTACTATAAGTGTGAGCTTAGCTCCACTTTACTTAGTAAGGACTCTATCTCTCTTTCTCTTTATAGTACTACAGTATTTATTACTGTACTGTGAGTTTTACTCCAAGTACTATAAAGACTTACCCTTTTCTTTTATCTTTCTTTATTTATTAACATTTTACTTGCTAAGGACTATTACTATACAATTAGCAAGGACTCACTTTTTCTTGCCTTTGTTTATCTTTGTTTACCTCTTGTTCATTTTGCACTTGTGGCTGAGCCACTTACCTCATGGACATGTCATTACATCATGTGACATCATTGATTGCTGTGCAATCATTGTTGATCCATGAACCTTATTTACTTGTACTATCTTTAGGACTCTGGTTTTGTATAAGTAGTTGAAAGACAGGCAGTCTTAAACCCCAGTCTTGTCAACTTTGCAATCTAGGGATTCTCCTACACTGTGCTTGACCTAAAGCTCACTACAAAACTTGCTTCACTCTAAGAACTAAGTCTAAAGATCTCTAAGTCACCCTAAGCATTGCTAAGACATCTTAAACTTGTCACTCTGGATCCTTGTTTAGTCATTGGTGGTATCATCCTCATCACTATCTTGTTAATCCCTATCTTCATCATCATCAGGAACAGTTATTACACCTATCAAGCACATATCCACCACCTTGTTACCAGGGGTATTATTATAGCAGACCTTCCCTAAGACCATCCAATACGCCACTCTTAGCACCTGGATCCTCATCTAGTCATCAGCAGTATCATCCTCAACACTATCTTGTTGATCCCTGTCTTCATTGTCATCAGGAATGTTTACTATGCCTCCAAGCACACAACAACTACCTTGTTACCAGGGGCATAGTTATTGCAAACCTTCCCTAAGACCATCCAATTGGCCACTCTTAGCAGGAGGGAGCAAAATGATGATGGTGATAGTGATGAGTTTTTCATTGAGTTGTTGTGTCAGACTCCTACCGCTGACTTTATTCCCTACCGTTATTTTATCTTTTCTTTACTTTCTTTTATGTTTCTCTTTAGATCATCTGATAAGATAAGATCTTCATCTTATCTTTTATCTCATCTTATTAGATATCTTACTTACTGTCGTTACGGTCATCTCGGGGATCGTTCCCACAGATGCTGCGCATCTGTCAGCCGTACTCCCACACTTGCTGCGCTTCTAGTTACTGTTGACCTGCCCTTCAGTACTGCGCCTGGTCCGTGCGCGCGTTCCAGTACTATAAGTAGATAGGTAGCTAGACGAATAGACCCCAGCTTGTTACAGCTGGTTCATCCCCCTCTTCTATAGTCTGAGACTCCTCATCCCTTGGGCTTAGATCCAGGGCAGCTCCCGGTAAGCCTCTCCAAAGGAGAGCAGGGATAAGTCGGGTCCCGGTTGGTCTCGCGCTACGGGCTGTCGCCGTAGGCTTGACGGATCCTGACATGTTGCCCAAGCAAGGAGAGGGTGTGTGTGGTGCACACCATCATGCTGATTTGTGGTTTGAGGGGCATGTTGTCAGAAAGAGTGCTGCAGAATGGCTCACTGATTAAGTAGGCTATTTTCTGCTCCCCTTTTCCTTTGTAGTGTGTCATTAACTGTGGAAAACTGGGCAGGGTGGCAAATGACAGATATAGCACAGCACAGAAAAAATATGCATTGCAGCAAAAGGAGATAGTGGTGACAATAAGGGATATTCCCTTGAGGAGACAGAGAAGTGGGCCAAGGGGCCACATCTGATGAGATAGATGACAAGGTGTACAAGTGAAGGTACACAAAATAGAGAGGAGATGCTACAAGAGACAGATATGTCAGAGATAAGATAGAGTAGCAGACGAGATACATACCTCAGCAGTAGAAAGAAGTGCTGAGGTATGTGGACAAAAAACAAGAAGTTTATACAGCTCTCCTACAATAAAGTTTAAAGGGAGCTCAACTGTAAAAGCAAGAGATAGATCCCAAAAAAGGGAAAGAATGAGTAACGAGATCTGCAAGAGACTAAAACATATACTAATATGGATAAGTGTGATCAGCATCGTATAATAGATAAAATTGACATTAACTTCTCCCAGGCATCTTTAGCCATTGTCACATAGAGCACAGTGTTGAGAGGCTCATCACTGAGCATCAATGTAATCTGCACCCACACATTGTGGTTATGATTGACCCAATTGGCATAGTTGGGGGAGGTGTTGGCCAGAGCCTTTTCAGAACCAGTGATGATTGGCCAGAGTCCACACACTTGCAAAACCATTTCAATGTGAAATTTCCAGAAGGTGAAGTTTTCACCATTTTCTTCAAGGAAAGGTATGTCATAGAGCTTGCTTGAGGCTTTCATGTTTGAGCTTGCCATGACACCAGCCATCATGGTAGTGTTTCCAGTTGCTGGTGTGGGAGTCTTGCTTGTTGAGGCTGCTGATAACATGGTGCAAGTTGTCTCAAAGGTGTTTGCTCAGTTTCAATAGACCTCAGGTCTCATAATCTATTGAAAGGAGGTGCTTGGATAGAGAGTAGGCCAACTGTAGAATGAGGAATGTATTTTCAGTCCTGTTATAGAAGACTGAGGGGAAAGAAAACTATGTGAAGGAAATTTATCTATAAGAAAGGGTCCATCTGTATCATCCCTGAGTCCTGCAACATGTCCATGTGGCACCCATTGCACTATCATGCATTCATGTCATAAGTGTCCTTTTGTGCTGTTGCATGTTTGCATGCACGTCCACTGGAGCACATTGCTGCAATCTCCAATAATTTTCACCAGGCTACTTGGATTCTGTAGCCACAGACGACATCACACACACATCTGAAACGAAAATTGCAATGGTAGTGCCATAAAAGCCAAGTGACCCATTGACCGGTCATATACTGTACGTAGACTACATGGCGAAGAAAGATTAGAAAATAAAGCTGAGCTGTTCGCAGACGGCACCGAACAACACAGATTATCGCTGGATGTCCACTCTGATGTTGAGCGCGGACGAGCTCGGGAGCCCGAGGACAGAGGAAATTAGTAAGCAAAAGAACGGCCGTTCCTGTATATATACACACGTGGAGAATTATACCTCGCATCATTCCCGACTCGGAGTTTTTGTTCACGTTGTCGTTGTCGTCGTTGTCGTCGTCGTTGCTGTCCCTCATGGCCATAACGTCCTCGGACGTCACCATTCTCATTCTGGGTGTCGTCTTAGCCGCTCTCTACCTCTTCCGCGACCAGATCTTCGCAGCATCAAAACCTAAGTCACTTGTCCCTGTGGCAAATGAAGCCAATGGCCATGGCAATCCTCGCGACTTTGTGGCGAAAATGAAGAGTGGTGTACGTCTGTAGTTTGCCACGTCGTTGGTATCTATTCACTCTATTATTCAGAAAAGACGCCTCGTCATCTTCTACGGCTCGCAGACAGGTACCGCCGAGGAATATGCCATCCGGATAGCCAAGGAAGCCAAATCGAACTTCGGTCTGGCATCGCTTGTCTGTGACCCTGAGGAGTATGATTTTGAGAATCTCGACCAGATACCCGAGGACTGCGCAGCTATTTTTGTTATGGCTACGTACGGCGAGGGAGAGCCCACTGATAACGCGGTACAACTCATGCAGAACATTTCCGACAGTTCCTTCGAGTTCAGTAATGGCGAGCACAGGCTTGACGGCCTGAAGTATGTCGTCTTCGGTCTTGGTAATAAGACTTATGAACACTACAATGTTGTCTCCAAGCAAGTTGACGAATACCTCTCCAACATGGGCGCTGTCAGGATCGGCGAGCGTGGCGAAGGTGACGATGACAAGAGCATGGAAGAGGACTATCTCGAGTGGAAAGATGGCATGTGGGAGACTTTTGCTCGCGTCATGGGTGTAGAGGAAGGCCAGGGTAGTGACACTGCTGATTTCACTGTCTCTGAACTGGATTCTTATCCCTCAGACAAGATATACCATGGCGAGCTTGGTTTTGTTCTTGTTCGTTCCTAGCTTTACTGACCAGTTCTCAAAGGTGAACTTTCCGCTCGCGCTCTTACGCGGTCCAAAGGTATCCATGACGTTAAGAATCCTTATGTGGCTCCGCTCTCGGTCTCTCGCGAACTCTTCTGGATGCCAGTTGATCGCAACTGTGTTCATGTTGAGCTGAACATTGAAGGCTCTGGTATCACATATCAGCATGGTGATCATATTGGTATATGGCCCTCCAATCCCGATATCGAGGTTGATCGCCTTCTTTGTGCTCTTGGGCTTTACGATAAGAAGGACGCAGTCATCAACATCGAATCTCTCGATCCGGCTCTCGCAAAGGTTCCCTTCCCAGTTCCTACCACTTATCACGCCATCTTTCGTCATTACATTGATATTAGTGCGGTCGTTGGTCGTCAAATTCTTGGTCCTTTGTCCAACTATGCGCCCACGCTAGAGGCCGAAGCTTTTCTGAAGAAGCTGAACACTTCTAAGGAGGAGTATTCTGCCGTTGTAGGTGACGGTTGCCTCAAACTAGGAGAAGTTCTACAACTGGCTGCTGGCAACGATATAAAAGCACGACCAACCCCCGAGAATACCACCGGATGGAAGATTCCCTTCGATCTCATTGTCTCTGCTATTTCTCGTTTGCAACCTCGGTACTACTCGATCTCTTCTAGCCCGAAGCTTCACCCGAACAGCATCCACGTCACCTGCGTTGTCCTCAAATATCAATCTGTTGGCGAACGAGTCCCTCAGCGATGGGTGTATGGTGTTGGCTCGAATCTTCTTTTAAACGTGAAATATGCTGCCAATGGAGAGATGTCTCCACTCGTCGGCGTTAGTGCTGGTAGGCCATTGTCCGTGTCGGCGCCTCTTTACGCTATCGAGGGTCCCCGTGGAACACACCGTGAAGGCACCATCTACAAGGTTCCTGTCCACGTCCGACGCTCGACCTTCAGGCTTCCCACCAACCCGAAAAGCCCTATTATCATGGTTGGGCCTGGTACCGTAAGTAGCCGTTAACGCGTCATGTCACGTGTCAGCATATGCTCATCGCTATGCCTATGTCTTTAGGGTATTGCGCCATTCCGCGGTTTCGTCCAAGAGCGCGTTGCTTTGGCGCGTCGCAGTCTAGAGAAGAATGGACTCACGGCCCTGGACGAATGGGGGCGCATCTTGCTGTACTATGGCTGCCGTCGCTCCACGGAGGACTTCCTGTACAAGGAGGAGTGGCCGGAATACACGACTGAGTTGCAGGGCAAGTTTACGTTGCGTTGTGCATTCTCGCGCGAGCCACCATACAAATCCGACGGGGGTAAAATCTATGTTCAAGATCTTTTATGGGAAGATCGCGCGCAGGTTGCGGATGGTATCCTGAACGGCAAAGGGTACGTATATATTTGCGGTGATGCGAAGAGCATGAGCAAGGCGGTGGAAGAAACGTTGGCACGGATACTGGGCGAGGCGAAGGGTGGCAGCGCAGAGGTTGAAGGTGCTGCAGAAGTGAAGCTGCTTAAGGAACGGTCGCGACTAATGTTAGACGTCTGGAGCTAGAGACAAGACCTTTTACTCGAGGTTTGATTCGCTCGTGCGCTGACAGCCTGTGGCTCCTGCATAATAATAATTTCCTGCTCTCTTGACATCCCCCTCCCCCTTACTACTGGTTACGTCTACACATAGCATCATGATAGTTAGAACTTTTACCGGCAGTAATTTGGCTATGTCGGGATAGTCACTTTCTCATATATATTCTATATGCACGTGGAAGAATAGAGGGTTTGGACGTCTTTCTATTGGGTTGATAGTCGTACTAGTAGAGTGAAACAGAGCTTCATTATTTGAGGAGCTTGTTGCGGCAGCTTCCGGTCACTGTGTGAGCCGACTTGGTACTCCGAGTGCTGTTTGTTATCCGTCTCAAAATTGCGCTGTACTTTCTAACCGTTGTTGATCTGCGAAGGCATTCGATGTCCCGAGTCTCCATCCTGAGGCCATCTGCCTTCCATGCTCCACTCCAAGTGACACGACTAGCTTATTGTACAACACGCCTATACTCCTCCGACCCACCATCCCTCAATCCAGAGGGCACCAATAACGCTATCTCAGACAAGACTTCCCGACATACTTCTCTCGAGCACCAGGCCTCGCAGGGTCACACACTTGACGACCAGCTGAGACGTTATAGGCAGTTCTTCCGGGAGTGGTCAGACCAGAAAACAATGGACCTCCGCCGGCGGACAGACGGCTTCGTCGCAGGCCTAGATGTCTCCTTCTCTCAGCTCGGCGGGAAACTAAACCGAGTCACGGGCTATGAGCAGATCGATGCGCTCAAACGTCGCGTGGTGGACCAGGGTACGTCGTTTCATCTGACACGTCGCATTCGTTCCCCCGCTCACATTCATAGAGACCCGCATCGCTGCCGCGCGTGAGAGTGCCCGTAGCGCGAAAGCCGCGTTTGAGACATCCATGCAGCAGCGCTCCAACTCCCAACGCGAAGTCAACGACCTTCTGCAGCGCAAGTCCTCCTGGACAGACCACGACGTCAGCCGCTTCACTGCCCTTGTGCGCGAGGACCATCTGTACGAGCAGGCCGAGGCACGCGCCAAGATCACCGTCGGGCTGTCTGAGGACGAGGTCGAGCGCGAGTTTAACGAGTTCCTCCGCCTCATCCTCGCGCGCTATCACGAGGAGCAGGTCTGGTCCGACAAGATTCGCAGTGTTTCGACGTACGGGTCTCTCGCTGTCCTTGGCGTCAACGTCGCTGTATTCGTGCTCGCACTTATCGTCGTCGAGCCCTGGAAGCGCCGCAGGCTGGCGCAGACGTTCGAGCGCAAGGTGGACGAGCTTGCGGCAACGAGCGTGCAAGTTGCAGACGAAAGCATGCAGGCGCTGAACAAACGAATGGACATGCAAAGCCAACTACTATCCCAGCTCATTGCTGCCGCCCCGCCTCCGGTTACTGAGACCCCGGGAAAGTCAGCATTGCACAACGTAGAAGAGCTGCTCATTGCTGAAGACTCTGAGCGATGGCCACTGAGGGGACAAGATATAGCGGTGGCGATGACTTCGAGTGCTGCCGTAGCTGGCACAATCGGTTGGTTGCTACATAGTTGGTGGAGGAGCTGATTTCATGATATTGTAGACGGCAGAATATCCTGTGCACTCATTTAGCGCAGTAATGCTACCCTTGCAAATTGCACTTTTCATTGTATAGTATACAATAGCAACATTTTGCACGTATTTTGTCGCCTACTTTAAACTTACCAGCATGCTGTCATTTCCGCTTCTGACACCTGTTCCTTTGCGAGCGTTATACTTCCCTCAAGAGCTGGTATACGTATTATGCTACATAGAGGCTTCGGTAGACACGGCAGTGCACTCTGCATGATGTGAGCACGTGTGTGCGGATTGAGAATGCAAGAGCCTACATACCTATCATACAGATACTCTCCATCAGACTCGACCATTCGACACTCTGACCATGTCTGGGTATTCCATTTTCCCCAACCCCAGCCATCTTTGATCTATCCACAGAATAAGTTATCAATTCAAATGGCGAGAACGAGGTACATACTTCTGGTTTCTTGTGAGGAGCCAAAATCACTAGCCACCGGCACTTAGTGCTGAGCTCCGACAGAAGCGCGAATAGCTCGGACGACGTCTCGACGAGATGGAGTGCAAACGAACATATCGTCATCTCTACTACATTCTCAGATCCTTGGATGAATGGGTCTGATTCGAGAACCTCGGGAGTAAATGGCGCAACAGGGATTGATATTGGCAAGCTGGTCGTGGTATCGGGAAACTCGCCCTTGGCTATGTCTTGGAATGACAGCGTTGCGCAAGGCAAGCCAACGCGGACACTGAAAGCCTCCGCGGTGTACTGTAGACAGTTGGCGAGACATATCCAGGGAAGCAAGTTATGAAGGAGCTGGAAGCTTAAGCTACTTACAGGGTCGGCAGCAATCACCTGAGGCCGAGCATAAGCCGGCAATAAGAGGGGAACAGGCAGCGACCGACTCTTCCAGCTGGGAGGATGAGGCCGTTGTTCTGGGGGTCCACTTGAGGGTCCACTGGCACCACTGGCACCATTGGCAGAAAGACCTGCTTGCCACCACTCATGGAGCGCTACAGTTGCCTCCCCGCTTTGCACCACATGTAAGAGGGATATTCGAAGCTAATGGGGCGGGAAATGATCACCTTCCTGGATAGTCAATAGTGTGAATCATTGTTATTTAGCTATGGACATGTTTTAGGCAGCTTACCACAAGCCATGTCAAAGATAATAGACGCAACATTGTTCAATCTATCATATTCATGTTCCCACCAACTAGTGATATATTTGAATAAAAGCCATCAGCATCGAGTGCGTTGGGGGCCTACTTTGTGAACCAGGAAAACAAACACCGGCGAACCCCTGGATAATGCGGGTTTCGGTACGTTGATCCTACTTTTCTGTAATACTGACATAGGAATGGTGTGAGCTGAGAGACGTGAACTGCTGAGACTGGTCATACGCCGTCTACGCCATGTTCTGCGTAATTGTCACGCATTGAGGATGAAATCATGTTTGAGACGGTGACACGGTTTCCCCTGAACATGTTTCTGCAGAGTTAAAATGGCTTATCTGACAGTCCGCAAAACACTAATTTGCAGTTCCGATGATGATTACACCTCGGGCCGGAGCGGAAGAAATGAGTGTTGAATGGGCGTTTGTGAAAGAGAGAAGAATGACCTCTTTCATTATTCAGGCTCAAGTAAATCGGCGTCTTCCCTCGTCTTGGAAGGACGACGCAGACTGCGCATTCTGCCGTATCATCCGACACAAAGCTCCAGCTCATTACTTGTACGAGAATCATAAAGTCGTTGCATTCCTTGGTGGGTTTTCCTGTTGCAATGACTTACTCATCACAAACTGACATTTCTCGATCCTCAAGACATCCTGCCACTTCGAGCGGGTCATACACTAATTGTTCCGAAGATCCATTGTGCCAGGGTTTCTGAGCTGCCTGCGGAGTACGCGGCCGCTGTAGGGAAAGCCATCTCGAAGGTCTCTGACGCATTAACAAAAGGTACGGTCGTGAAGGAAGCTGGCAACTCTGTGCAACTCTGTGCAACAGGTTTCTCATATAATGACTGACCGTGGGGCATGTTCATTTAGCATTGAACAATACAGGGCTAAACATCGTATGCAACCAGGAATATGCCCAAGCTGTGCCTCATGTATGTCACACTGCCAAAGGCTTTGACTCGGTGATTGCTCAGTTCTGTCCCAAGGTCCACTATCATGTGATCCCAGCACCGAAAGTTGCCTCGGTCCCTATCGTTATAGAATCCCTGACAAACAATCCCGATCATGGAACGGTGACGCATAGCGTTATGCTCCGCAAGGAATTTAAAGCAAGGCAGGAGCTGGAAGATGAAGATGCGAAAATTTTGGCAAGGGAAATCATCGCTCGTCTGTAACAATTGTCGTAGGTAACATCTGTAAATTTAATGAGCTGTTCGACCCGCACCAATCAACAAATACTCATGACGCCATGCAGTCAGACTGACTGACGAAGAGTGACTCAGGTGCTCACAATCTGTAGGGTGTGCACGTGCTTTTCCGCTGCTAAAAGCCTCTCGAGAGGTTTTCCTGATCTACTTACACTACGTTTGTTACAGTACCAGTTCTACGTCCAAATTGGCAGCTTTAGCGACTTACAACAATACTCTATATCAGCACGCCATCCAGAAACACGAACAGTCTTCCCTACTCCTGTAACCTCTTCTTCGACGGTTTTCACCAGAGTCTTCATCCATGTCTCCCAATAAAGGTTGGCTTCGTGGGTATTAAAACGCCGGGTCTTGCACCGCCGTGGTGAAGCAACCACTATCTGCTATCTGATCGTTACTCTATCACAGCGGTGCATACACCTAATGTCGCAACGATAAGTGCCAACGCCGAAAGATGGTCAGAAGCGACATCGAAACTGTCAAGCCTCACCGCAGCCCTCAGTCAAGGCGTCTGATCATTAGAAGGCAGTCATGCCTCTCATTGAAAGGGGAAGAATGTCCGTAGAATGGCCCCTTGGCAGCGGACTGCAGGAGCCGATTAAGATTGCTGAGCCCCCCCCCAAGCTAACGGCGTGCGGACTACAGTTGGTCTGCAGACATGGCATACACCTATTACGACATTATATTGAGTTTGATTAGCTTCTGCACTATCCATCCTTGACCGCCAGTAGCTGACAGAATGGACATTATCGGGCAAATTTGGTCCTGTGTTCTCGTTTAATTGCATAAGTCCCTGGTGTTCCCGCTCTTGATGCTAAAATGATATTTGGATCGCTTCCAGATTACGGCCAAGTGTGCCGAATCCCCCTTATTGGGCCTCTCAATCAACCAAGTATAATCATATGGTGCTGGCCAAAACGGCATGTACCGATATGGGAGGATGACAAGATCTTTTTTCATGAGCCTGATGCTTGCCGATATTGCTGATGAATGCAACAGGAACTTGCTTAGTTTTCTTCACAGACCTTAAGCTACGTTGAGAGTTTGCGGACGTATGTATTGGGCTTTCTTTCGTCGTGTCAGCGTAGTTGCGTCACTGTCAGTCAGAAAGCGGACGAAGACAAGCCTACGTCCACCAGTTGATCGATCGGTGGTGATAAGGGTACATCTGTGTTCAGAGTACTGGTGTCCGCGGCGCCTTTGTGCACACAGGGTCACCGGTCAAGATCGTCTTGAATTGGAGGTGGGCAATGTCTCGGAGGAACAGAGTTTCCCATAGATCATTGGTAGGCGTTGGTTTTCCGAGTCGTCCGGTGATGCAGTCAGAATGCATCAGCAAGTGGATCGATCAAAGTCATCAGAGAAGGGTTGAAAGAGTCAATACAAGCCTTTAAGGAAGGCTTGACACTACTGTAGCACACGCGAGAAATACTTCTTGACCTCTCAACATTTTTTGTGACTTTCTATAGTCAACTTATGATGTATATTTTTTGCCGCGTGCGCCGCGGTTGCTGAGCGTCGCGTGATCACTAAGGACCGTAGCAGTAGTACTCGTTTTGGCACGGGCTCTCCGTAACCTTTCGAGTCACCTGTCAACTTCAGAAATAGCATACATCGAATTTCTTTATTTATTTATTTATAGTCAAGCCTGTTCTCGTTACATCGTTCGGGCGATATTATGTCTAAGATTGCTCCTGATCTTCAAGATCTTGTGACTGAATGGCTCCGTCTGGATCAGGTACGAGATCCCCTAGCCTAGAGACCAGACGTAGCCTGAGCTGCAGACTCTACAAATGCTAGAATGCTCAGACCAGAGCAGAGATAGCGCGACTATATACTGATGGAAATACGGCAGAACTTGAAAAACGCTTAAGGTAAGGTGTTACAATCTTACAGGGGTCTAGGCGGTTGTAGTTTCTGAATTTTCTTGTCAAACAGGGAAAGGATCAATTTTGGAACAGCGGGTGCGATGAATCTCTTGTTCCTTCTCGGTCACTTGGCACGCCGATCAACTGACAACCAAAGGTCTTCGAGGAAAGATGGAGGCTGGATGGTCACGCATGAACGATCTTATCATCATTCAGGCATCTCAGGTTGGTTATGAGATATTCTAACACAGAGGCGTCAACCCTTAGGACCGTACAGGGTCTGTGTTCGTATGTGTCGGAACATGTCGAGAACGCCGCTCGCAGGGGTGTCATTATTGGCCACGATCACCGACACAACTCTGAAAAATGGGCGAGGCTGACGGCTGCGGCTTTTATCCGGAAAGGCTACAGGGTCTACCTTCTCCGAGGTCCTGTCCACACACCATTGTAGGTCGTCGGCGCTGTTTATCAGTGAAAGAAAGGCTCATGAATATCACAAGAGTGCCATACGGTATTCACCATCTCAGTGCTGCTTGTGGTGTCATGATCACCGGTCAGTCGCATGGTTGTTCATGAATGCGGCGACTTGATTCGTGCGGCTGTATTATAGCTAGTCACAATCCTAAGGTGAGTTAATTATACGACACTGAACTATTACTAGTGAAGCCTCCAGCATCTAGGACGACAATGGTTACAAGGTGATTTCTTAATAGCACTTATCCGTAGTGCCCCTGATCCTAATTCAATGAAGGTGTACTGGGAAAACGCAGTACAGGTAATTTTTTCGTCGCGCTACGTAGTCGATTCCTTATCTCAAAGAAATGCATAGATAATCAGTCCCCATGACGAAGGGATTTCTGCAGCTATACAAGCCAACTTACAACCCGAAAGCTGGGAAACAGACTCCGTCGACCAGTTCACATACAATCCTTCGCTAACGCATGACTTGATCAATGAATACTATGACGAGTACTTAGGGAAGCTTTGCCTTCGCAAGTGGGTGCATATTTTTTGACGTGATTCTCACGGATGTATATTGATCAGGTTCCCCAGGTCCTTAAACTCCAGCTGTGACGTCAAGTTCGTTAGTACACCCATGCACGGAGTAGGCGATCATTTTGCAGCCAAGGCATTCAAGGTTTTCGGTTTTGCGCCATATATTCCAGTTGTAGAGCAACAGCAACCTGATCCCGATTTCCCCACCGTCAAGTTCCCAAATCCGGAGGAGAATGGTTAGCAATTTATCTTTTTGACTGCGAAATGAGCTGATGAGGTGTACAGGAGCGCTTGTAAGGAGGCTACCTTTTGTCCTGGAGTTCGATTTGGAGTTAACCCTTGCTGCAGGATCTTGCTATCCAAACAGCTGATCGTAGCGGAGCTTCGTATGTCCTCGCACAGGATCCAGATGCAGATCGGTTTGCCGCCGCAGAAAAGAGGTATATAGTTCACTTAACAGTTCACTCAGGTTGCGCTCACGAATGTCATTAGTTCTGAAGGAAAATGGGTCGCATTCACAGGAGACCAGCTTGGTATCATATTTGCCGCCCAGGTTTTGGAACAATACAAATCTACTGGCAAACCGCTGGGTTCGTTCATCCGCCAGATAAGATTGAATCATACCTAATCGATTTCTGAAACCCAGACCGACTTGCCATGGTTGTATCCACTGTAAGCTCAAAGATGATCAAAGCAATGGCTACAGCAGAAGGATTCAAGTTTGTTGAATGTCTAACCGGTATGTCGCCAATCGAGTCTCCACCCACTTGTATGATTCGAGAACATGTATAAGGCTTCAAGTTCATTGGAAATACTGCTCTGAAGCTAGTTGATGAGGGTTACGAAGTCCCCTTTGGATACGAGGAAGCAATTGGCTATATGTTTGGCTCAGAGATCCGAGATAAAGACGGGATAGCGGCCACGGTGTGTCTCGATACATCATGATTAAGAAGACCCCGCTAACGAAGCTAGGCATACTTTGCGGAAATCGTTGCTTCATTGCGTCGCCAAGGAAAAACGGCTACTAGCTATCTTCATGAGCTGTATGATAGGTGCTGTGTCATTCCCTCAATTTATCTTCGTTCCCCCTCAGCCGTTGACATTCCGTTTTCTCAGGTATGGTCATTTCAAGGTGAACCAGCTTCAATGCTCATCTCAGGCGCAATTCATTCATCGTCGATGCATAGACCAACAACGGGTATTTTATATGTGACGACCCCCTGGTCATTGATCAGTTATTTGCACATATACGAGCATACAACGGAAGGGTGTGTCTTTGCAAATTCCATAAATGCTGCTGTCCAACCGTCTCATTTCATAACAGACCGCTGTGGAATTAACAAGTTATCCACGAATGATAGCGGGTTTGAAGATCACAGAAGTACGAGATCTGACTATTGGCTTCGAGAGCTCGAGTCCGCCCACCTACAAGCCGTCCCTGCCGCTGTCTTCCGGGCACATGATACAGTTCCGTGGGGAATCTGACGATGGAACCAAGATATTCTTGACAACAAGGTAGTGCCTCATTCTGTAGGTGCATGCAACTGCTCATGTGGTTGTCTAGGACGAGCGGGACAGAACCAAAGGTAAGTCTGCATGCATTAATGAAAGGTGTCAGGGTACATGAATAACTGTCATAGATCAAGTACTACCTGGAAGGAAGCGGCAAGGATGTCTCAGTCGTCGAAAGAGTACTTCAAGACGTCGTGAAGGAGATGGCAGAAAATTGGTTCCAGGCAGATCGCCATGGGCTTAGTCATGTAGGACCATGAGGCTCAGTCAACGCCTAATCATCACACTCTACCACGACCACACCATGATTTATACGCATACATGAAGTAACGGAATGGCAACCTCTAATTCCTGGTCGTACATAAGTCGCTTGGCATCAGCGAATGTTAAGGTGCAACTGGTTCATTAATACGAGCTCGTCGCCGCTGTTCAAGAGCCCTGGTACGTCTCCAAGAATCAATGTTCAACATCGGTTCGCGGACAGACAGTCCGTAGAGTCTATACAAGCACAAGTAAGAGTAATAAGAGAATGTTTTACATACAACTTCAGTCTAACACGCACCGCGCTGTCGTAATGTTCCGCTTCAGGTCATCAGCGGAGACCGATTTGTCTGTCTTGCGATCTTCAACAAAGTCCTTTTGAATACACTAATCTGGTGTCAGTAGGCGCTTCCATAACTGAGGGTGAGAGATACCCTCGAGGTCTCTGGACTAATTTCAATCTTGCCAGACTTTGCGTCCATAATTAGGCTGCGGAAGGCGACCAGTTTGTCCGCAGAAGGTTGTCGAATTAGTGATGCAGGCTTGTACAGCTGAGTGCCAGACTGTGGCCTGAGAGGCACAACAAGATCGGTCTGCCATTGAGACGTCAATTGCCCAATGAACACGAAGGAGGAGGCAGCCTGCACAGACCGTCAAGAAGGTGCTTTTCTGGCCCTGTGCAAGCACGACAAATGTGATGTCTGTGGGAAAAGAGAACTCGCTGAACGGAAACACGTAAGTCAGATCTTGGGAGTTCATGACCTTTTGTATCGCCATCATGTTGAAGACACCTGATATTCATGAATACACAAGGCGTGATCAAACACAAAAATAACATTCATACCCTGTTCAACAAGCTTTCCCTCTCGCACACCATGTTCAGTGATCAGCATTGTTGTGCCGTGCGGAACTTGCAAGAAACCCGAGTGAAGGTCCTCCTGCTTGCTTTCGGGAACAGAAGGCTGTCTGTTGAGAAGCTCCAAGGAAAGAGGTAGTATCATCGACAGCGGCAAGATTAGAGAGAGAACGTGTGACAATGCCAGGGTGGCATCTACATGCGAAGGTGGCGGGAGCTGTGTAAGTGACAGGGAAGGAGCCATGGAGACTGAACGGTTGCTTGGAAGACTAAAGCTTCGTCACGAACCATAGCAAATGAGGTCTCCAATAGCTGACGTACGTGCGGGCGATACAGGTCAAAAGCACCCATTCTGCAGCGTCTCTGTCATTTCCCAGGGCTTCGTCAGCTACCCAAGAGATCAGTTCGTCCCTAAGGTCGGATGCAGAATGGTTTGAGAGAGAGAACGGGAAGTTTGCTGGACGGTAAAGGTCGTGTGATCGATAAAAGAGTACATGCAACGTTGGGACTTCAACTAAAACGTCAGCCTCGGTGTGCAAGCTGATTCGGGTGAGTAGACATCAGTTGTGTGAAGCAATGATCACTCACAGATCGGTCGCGAGTATGCCCACAAAGTCGACAACGTCAGTCGCTTTGGGTGTATGGTTGTCAAAGCAGACATACAACTAAAGGGTGTCAGTATACCAGCCTGCCCATGGACTGTCGACTGATGCTCATACCTTGATCTGCACCCCGATATGGTTTTCAGTCCTTACTGGATACTTGTGAGGCCGCCGTGGCTTGTGCTGGAGTTCAGCTGACAGAGATGCGACCTGTTTGCTTGGCCAGGAAAATTGCAAAGGAGAACTCACGAGTGCCTTGTTCTCCATCGCCATCTAATAGGTCTCGCCGCCATTGGTTTTCTGCAGGAACGCTCACAGCCCAAACAACCGTACAGTCCCGCAGATCGGCATCATGATAGTCCATCTCAGTCTCTCTTTGGCCATGGTCAGCTGGTTCCTCGATACCCCATCCACCGCAGTCTCCTGTCTTTAACTTGGAGAGGTAGATTTCTGGGGAGACAGAAGTATCCTGAACCATAGCGCGAAAGCGGACGAGTGACCGATCTGCATGAGACTCAGGAGGACGATGTACTGTCAGGGGCGGAATCTAGGAATAGAGCATGTGCGCGGTAAGATTCCCGATGAAGCATCTACTAATGAGCTGCAATGGATACCTCAAAGAATGCATCTTCTGTCTTGAAAACCTGGGAAAAATGTTTGGAGACTAGAGTAGGAAAATCCGAATCTGAGCCCTGATTCTTATATAATTCAATTAACACATTGGTAGGCGAGGCAAGTGCTTCGACGAGTAAAGGCGAGACCATGATGGTTACGGCTGGGACACGCCAGCGCCACCGACGCGTCAACTCCGCCACCACACTGGCACGACTCGGACCGTGTCGGACCGCGGTATATCTCAGGCACACTCAGCTGCCAGACTGGTGAGATTATCGTCTTCAATTTTGCGACACCACAATCGTCTTCTGATCAATCATCCAAACGAGGACTCGGGCCGGGTATCTTTGCTCTTCAGTTTCGAGATTACTACTCTTGTGTATCAGGTTACATCTGTAGCCCTGCTTACTATTGACATTCAACATCTGGATGGCGGTCAACGATACACCGGGTGTTGGTGCGACAGTGGAACCAACCGCGACATCCGTACCGGTTACCAGCGATGAGAGCTCTAAAAAGCCGAAAGAGAAGCGAAAACTAAAGGAAGTTTTAGTTCTGTCTCGAGACCAAGGGAGGTCACTGCTTCCGATATCGCGTGTTCAAAAAATCATGAAGGCAGACAAAGTGTGTTATCCTTACGATGGCAGTCACAGGATTAATTGATCATCGTGTCGCACAAGGAATTGCCAACTGTAGCGAAGGAGGCCACGTTTCTTATCTCAGTAGCTACCGAGCACTTTATCAAGCGGCTGGCAGAAGCTAGCCAAAGTGTGGCCGATAGGGAGAAGAGAGTCACAGTACAGCAGAAAGACATCGGTCAGTCCAAACACGCAATGTTACGATGCGATATTGACCTCTCCGCATTAGCCACTGTGGTGCGCAGAGCGGAAGAATTCGTTTTCTTGGGAGGTTGATCTACTTTCCCCAAGGTAATGGACCTGAGATTACTAACCGTTCATTTGAAGAAATCATTCCCTGGCCAGACTCCTCAGATGTTCCAGCACGACCAAAACCGAAAGGGCTAGCTAAAAAGGATGAGAAATCAACTATCGGGACGATGGAACAATTTCTGAAGAAGTCCGCTGACGCTCCTGTCAGCGAGGAGCATATGACGGAAGAGGTTGTGTTTGATGAGGACGGGGCAATGCGAGCCGTAGGGCAGCTAGATGATGGTGCTGGCCCATGAGCCTTGCGAGCGACTTGAACATCCCAGTTGGTGGAGCGGCGCTCGTCGGTAGCTTGGAAATATACAGTATGCAGCGCAACATATCATGATGTACAGGCATGCGATAGACACTCGGATGAGACCGTGAGGGAATCACAGATATGGTGCTAACTAATGACAATTCTGTGTGGGATCTTCTCTAGAGTGTTGTGTTGGTTGCAATTGTATGAAGATGTTCATCTTAGCTTGCGTGATTGATACTACGGTGAGGTGTGTGCGGATGGGAAAACTTCGGGTTGCCATTTGGGGGTCACGTGACCCTCACACGTGCCAGATGCTACTCGCAACGATTTGCGGGAAGGGCACAATAGCAAAGGGCAAGCCAGAATTTTACAAGCTGCCAACAGGCGGAGATGTCCGAAAAGTGGAAGACTTTGGGGATCGAGACACCATTTCGGTGTTGGATCTGGTCCGATCTTATCAGATCCTATCAGATCTCCTTATCGCTTATCTCTCCCTCCAGACACCTACAGCCCACACCTTTTAGTCAGCATGGTCTGAGTGCAATCTGTGTTTGTATATCAGTAGCTAGATAGCATCTTAGAATAAGTAAGTGGACATCTCTTCTCTTTTGTGTGCACTGTCTGCACCACTCTTTGAAACTATCCACTTCAATACCCTCCTTTGCACTCCTGTCATGGAGTTTGCACTTCTTATCTTCATTGTTTGCTTCTCTGCCCTTATTGTGGGCTCAACAGTTGCCCTCATTGTCTATCATCACCTCTTACCATGTATCCAGTCTCTCCTCCCCATCTAGATCACATCCCACCACCTTCACCACTGCACCACATTTCCTGTGCCAACATTTGGAGCACAGCTCACAACCTTGAGTTCCCCAAAGAACCTGAGATCCACACACACCAGAGCAAGTGATGCAAACCATGATATGAACCACTAACACAGGAGAAAGGGGCCAATTAAAGAGAATGGAACCAAGAATGAGCATGAGAGAAGCAGTCCATGGTGATGAAACTGGGCAGCACAACAATGGAAGCAAATACTATGGCATAAAGGAAATAGGCATCAAGCCCAAAAAAAGATTGAGATTGAGAGAAGGGCTAAAGCCCATCAGAGCAAGAGGAGAGGGCACAACTGCCACATCTGTAAGATAGAGAAGATGTGTACCAGAGGGTAGAGGGTACACAGAAGAAAGAGAGAGCTGCATGGAGCAGGTATGTCAGAAGAGAGCTAAGAGAGTTGAAGAGATACTCACCTCAGCACATGCAGAAGTGCTGAGGTTAGATGATGACAAGGTAAAGAAGATATAGTAAAGGCCAAATAGAGTTAGAGAGGAGCCTGAACTGTAAAGATAGAAAGAGATAAGGATATGGGAGTATGTCCAGCATCCTAAGATAGGTAAAAATCAACACATAATGGTAATAAGATGAGAAGAATCAGAGGCAGAAAATGTGTGAGAAATGAATAGAGGAAGAATAAATTCAATCTTGCACCAATAGAGAAGAAAGGCAGCAGAACACCAGTGACCTTGTCTGGCAACAATATTGGGGAGTATGCTGCATAATAAGGGGTTGGTGGCACCACCAATACGAAAACTATGACTGCTGGAAAGTGAAGACAATCCTGTTGCCTGCCATACAGCATGACAGTGAAGAATAAAGGTGCTGTTAGAGGAACATAAGTGCCATCCCCATGGAAGAAGAAGGGTATAGAGGTGAGTGAGTCTAAGCCATAGACCTTCATGTGATACTTCAACATAGCATATGGACAAGACAGAACACTAAAAGAAAACTTGGTGATGGAAATAGCACCACCCAATGTGTCAGTGGTTTTAGAGAAAGGGATATGAAGTGACAGGAAAGGATGACCATCATGGGTACAACCATGTGGAATGGGGGATGACCATGACAAATGTCATTGTCAGAACCATGTGTAATCAGCAATTCCCCAAGATGACAGCAGCACCAAAAGGCAACTGCTGCCACAGCCCAGACCATGGTGATATGTGCTGCAGTATGGTGATGGCAGAAACTACAACTACAACCACAACAATTGCTGAGGGGTGCAAGTCATAAGATCTTCTAGACACCAAAGTAGTAGAAGTTAGTAGTTAAGTACAATAAATGTGATATCATGATGTGATGGGGCAACAAAAGGGAGCTATAACACAGACATGACATGATAATTGTGACAATGACCACACAGTAGTAGACACAATGCAACACAGTAATATTGCAATGCAACACAGAAAAGAACACAAAACAAGATGCAATGCAGATGCAATGCAATAGAGAACACAACATAATGCAATGGAGAACACAACACAATAATAAACATGACCTATGAGGTACATGCTGTTCACACAGGTTATGGCAGGCAAGAGGAATAAGGAATGACATGAGCAGCAAGTGTATAGAATCCCCACATGGGGAGAATAAGGATGGCATATCTGCAGCAGAGGTAAGGTAGGTGTGGACAGTGAAGAGTGCCACAATGTCAGAGATAGAGCTGCAGGGAGAGTGAGAAGCAGATGTTGACGTCCCTTCTGCTTTGTAATATCTTCCTTCCTTTTTGGTATCTCTACTGTACAACACACTCCAATACATACATACAAGGATACACACGTCTTCCCTTCCAAGTATGTCTGGTCCGTGCACTACTTAACTTACTATAAGTAGACAGTAGCATCGTAGTAGAAGAATAAGAACTATTCTATTCTAGTTCCCTCTCCGCATATGGCCTGTGTTTCACAGGTTATGGGCCCTGCCCAGGCTATATGTGTATCTTTCACTCTCACAACAGTACTCCTCTCCATACTGCTCAACTCACACATATATCTCATACTCGTATTCCTCCTCTCTCAACTCCCAACTCCTACTCATGCTGCCTCCATCCCCAAAATCAATATCACTCTGGAAGGCACCGAAAACTACAAACAATGGGCGAATATCGTAAAGTCCGCCCTCATCATCATGGGCATCTGGTATACCATCTCCAAAGCACCCATCACTCCCATTACCTCCACTGAAGAAGTTGAAGGTGGTATGCCCATCATAACAGTAACAAATGCTGATCAAATCGAAACCTGGAACCACGATAATGACATCGCAAAAGCTGTCATATCCATGCATTGTGGTTCACAGCCTGCTGCCATGGTAGCTGGAGACTCCATGACAGCATGACGCGCTTGGGAAGGGTTGAAGGAAGTATATGGCAAGCAGACCATCATAGTGGCGTTTGTCGACTTCCAAGCTCTCTTCACCAGTAAATTCGACATCACCACACCTCTTACTCCACAGATCAACACTCTCATCATCACTCAAGATTGTCTTGTCACCTCTGGTGTAGAAGTCAGTGAGCAAAATATGTGCTTCCTTCTGCATGTGCTGCCACCATCGTGGAATGCCTTCTCCTCTGCCCTCCTCGCATCTTCAGACCTCATGCACCTTGCGATTGGCAACATCTGTGGTTGCATCCTAGATGAAGAAGCTCGTACCAAACTGCGTTTGGCCCTTGCAGCTTTCACCACAGAACGTAGTAACGCTGGTCAATGGAATACGACCTTCTGCACTCATTGCAAGCACCGCAACCATATGGTTGAGACCTGCTGGACTTTACATGGGATACCTGCTGATGTGAAGGCTCAGTTAGATAAACGCGATAAGGAAAAGGACAAAGGAGCAGGAAGTGATATACCTATGTTGATTAACACCATGTCCTCTACTACTGAACTTGATGCTTGTTACTATGAGGGCCATGGCCTCTGGATGGTTGACTCCGGCTGCACAGACCACATCTCCCTGCACAAGAGTGACTTCATCTCCTACACCTCCGAGTCTCTGCGTTCCATGGCTATTGGAAATGGTGCACTAATAGCCTGCCTTGGCTGAGGTCTGTGCTCCTGTCGCCACATGCTTCCAGACAAAACGACCATGAACGTCTCCTTGTCAAATGTCCTCCACATTCCAAGTGCGTTGTCACGCTATCTGTCAGTTAGCAGGCTCGATGCACTTGGCTTCCATGTTGTTTATGGTGGGGGTATCTGCGAAATCGTCAAGGATGGTCAGACATTCAGCACTGGGTTCTTGAAAGACAGAACGTACTGGGTTCATCTTGACTCTCCATCTGCTCTTCATGCCATGACTCCTCCATCCCTGTGAATTTGGCATGAACGACTGGGTCACCTCTCTGACCAGGTTGTGCAGTGCATCTCACCCACACAACTGGCTGGTGTCACTTTTTCCCTGTCTCCCTCTTCTGACCCACCTTGCACTGGCTGCTTGCAAGGCAAGTTCCCTTGTGCGCCTTTCCATCTCTCCCGCACATGGGCTTCTGCCACCCTCAACCTCGTCCATTCTGATCTCGTTGGACTGATGTCTGTCGGATCTCTCAGTGCCCACAATCTTTACTTTGCCACCTTCCTTGATGATTTCTCCAGTTTCGGGATGGTGTATTTTCTTCAGCGCAAAGATCTTTTCGTGCATGCACTCAAACACTACCTGGCTCGTGTCCACACTCTTTTTGGCTGTTGGCCAAAATCCTTGCATTCTGACCAAGGGGGGGAGTACATCACTTCCTCTGTTGCCGACCTGCTAGCAAACAAAGGGGTTGAGCACCAACGTACTGTCCCATACTCACCCCAGCAAAACAGCTGTGCTGAGCATTGGAATCGCTCCATCCTCGATCAGGCCCTCAGTCTCTTGCATTGGGCTGGCCTCTCCTCGGGTTTCTGGGAACTCGCTGTGCATACTGCTGTGCACACATACAACTTATCGCCGGCAAAGTGTCTGGGATGGCAGGCTCTGCAAGCCCATTGGCAACCCTCTGCGACCCCGATGGATGTATCTCATCTGTGGGTTTTTGGTTGCAAAGCATGGGTGAAGGTTGTCGATGCTCAGTGTTCGAAACTGGACCCAAAAGTGAGGCTGCTCACCTTTGTGGGGTACGAGTCCAGGATGAAAGGATGGGTCTTCTGGGACAAGCTTTCCTTGTGCTGTGTCATGAGCCACAATGCTGTCTTTGAAGAAGGAGTTTTCCCTGTGCTTGTCTCTGCCCCCTCTCCCACCATCCTGGATGTTTTTCCCCTGCCAATCACTGCCAACCATGATGTCGACAGTGATGATGACAGCAGCAATGATGGTGACAGTGACATTGACGACCATGATGGCAACGGAGATGACGATGGTGACGATGGTAGGGATGACGCACCTGTTCCTCAACCTCCTCCTGCTGCTGGTCCAGCCACTGTGTTGGCACTGGCCCCCCACCAGGAGCCCCCTGCTGCTACTCCTGCTGCTGCCCCTGTAGATGCCCCTGCCACTCCTCCATGTGTGCCTCCTCCTTTGTCTCCTCCTCCTCATACTCATGCCCACCGATCGGAGCGTTGTGTTCACAACCAAGGACCTCCTGACTCACCTCCTTGGCACAGTGCTGTCACCGCATCCCCTAGTTGTCAGCAGCCTGCCATTCACCTTGTTGAAGACGACTACCTGATACCCCATTGGTCTCAGCACGTCTCACGATGTCCCGCTCATTTTTGCGATAGTGCCTATGGTCCATGTGAGTTTGTGGACATCCTCAGTGAGGGGGGGAGTTCTGACGCCGATGATGATGTTTTTGCAATGCCTCATGGGACACAGTCCATCTCTGCCATCCTTTATCACACTGTGACATATGACCCTCTAACACTGAAACAAGCCCTCCAAAGCTCAGACTCTGATGCATGGCATGCCACCTGCAAGGAAGAGCTCTCCTCCCTTGTAAAGCCCCACACCTGGGAGCTTGTTGATCTCCCAAAGGGACACAACGTCATTGGGAATAAATGGGTCTTTAAACACAAAGCAGATGGAAGATACAAGGCGCGTCTTGTTGCAAAAGGTTTCACTCAGGTACATGGCGTGGACTACAATGAAATGTTCTCACCTGTTGCACACTTCGAGTCTCTCCACACTCTCCTTGCTATAGCTGCTCTAGAAGATTGGGAAATCCACTCTATGGATGTCAAGTTGGCGTTCCTGAATGGAGACCTAGACAAAGAGATCTACATGGAGCAACTGCAGGGTTTTGTCACTCCCAGTGCAGAGACTAAAGGCTGTCGCCTTTCCAAAGCAATCTATGGGCTAAAGCAAGCATCGTGACAATGGCACCATAAGATGCACCACTCACTCCTCGGTCTCTCCTTCACCTGCACTTACTCTGACTCTGGAATCTACATCTCTACCTCCTCTTCCAAACCATTGATCATTGTCCTATATGTAGATGACATCACAGTCATGGGAGGGTCGTTAACAGAGGTCGAAGAGTGCAAAGTGCAACTACAAGCACTATTTCAGATGACAGACCTAGGCAAGATCAAGTCCTATCTTGGTCTTCATGTCACAAGGGATCGAGATGCCCACACACTCCAAATAGATCAGGAAGCATACGTTCTCAACCTCCTCGATCACTTTCATCTAGAAGACTGCAACTCAACTTCCACTCCACTTCCCCTGGGCTCCTCTCCTGTTAAAGCCGACAACAACTACACCGCTGAATCCTCTCTCCACATAGAATATCAACAGCTAATCAGGTCGCTCCTCTATGCCACCATTGTATCACAGCCTGACATCATGTTCACCGTTATGAAACTGTCCCAGTTCCTCATAAATCCCCTTCCATCTCACCTCACACTAGCCTGTCACATCTTGTGGTATCTCAAGGGAACACTCCACCACCACCTGTGATATGATGGAGGTGGCAACGATGGTATAGTGGGTTATTCGGATTCTGATTGGGCAGCTGATCATGATGATCGAAAGTCGGTCAGAGTGTACATGTTCTTACTGGGCAGAGGTGCCATTGCTTGGTCTTCTAGGAAACAGCACACCATATCATTGTCGTCCACAGAAGCAGAGTACATGTCACTCTCACAAGCAGCGGCTCAGGGGATGTGGTTGTGTTCGCTACTGCAGGAAGTTGGTTTTAGTTTTCCCTCCTCTCTTCTTCTTTACAGTGACAACAAAGGTTCCATCAATATCACCAATAACCCTGTCGTCACTCATGGCACTAAACACATCGACATACATCACCATTACATATGGGACTGTATATCCTCTGGTTCCATTTCTGTTCATCATCTCCCTTCCTCATCTGTCATCACTGATACACTCACAAAAGCTCTCCCCTTCCCATCATTTTCAATTCATAGATCTCACCTTGGCTTAGTGGAGTGTGTTCCCAGTAAGGGGGGGTGTTGACGTCCCTTCTGCTTTGTAATATCTTCCTTCCTTTTTGGTATCTCTACTGTACAACACACTCCAATACATACATACAAGGATACACATGTCTTCCCTTCCAAGTATGTCTGGTCTGTGCACTACTTAACTTACTATAAGTAGACAGTAGCATTGTAGTAGAAGAATAAGAACTATTCTAGTTCCCTCTCTGCGTATGGCCTGTGTTTCACAGGCAACACTCCAAGCCCTATTTCAGATGATGGACCTAGGAGAAATTAAATCATATCTAGGCCTTCATGTCACAAGAGATCATCCCAATCACATCCTCGAAATTGACCAGATGCCTTACATCACTGATCTCTTAGAGTGCTTCAAACTCCACAATTGCAATCCTACCATGACTCCCCTTCCTCCTGGAATCAACCTTGTTGCTGCAGACAAGACTTACTCTGCCACTGCATCCCTTTGTGCAGAATACCAACAACTCATTGGATCCCTCCTATACACTGCCATTGTCTCTAGACCTGACATTGCCTTTAGCATCATGAAGCTATCACAATTTTTGACTAACCCTTCATCACACCACCTGTCGTCAGCCAGGCATATCCTATGATACCTCAAGGGAACCCTTCACTATTGATTGTGATATGGTGGAAGTGAAGGAGCAGGCATTGTAGGCTTTTCAGATTCTGACTGGGCTGCAGATAGAGATAATAGGAAATCCATTGGAGCATATGCTTTTCTCCTAGGAGGTGGAGCTATTGCCTGGTCATTGTGCAAGCAACACACAGTCTCACTCTCATCCACTGAAGTGGTGATATGTGCTGTGCCAGGCTGAAGGGGAAAAGTAACCACAACCACAGCAATTGCTGGAGGGTGCAAGCTGTAAGGTTCTCTAGACACCAAAGTAGAGAGGATTAGTAGTTAAGGGCGATAAGCGTGATAGTGTGACTCGACTTGAGGCAATATGACGCAATAGAGAGCACAATAGAGAATCCAATGTAGTGGAAACAAAACGTGATGCAGTAGAGAATGCAACACAGCACAATGCAATGGAGAATGCAATGGAGAACACTACACAACGCAATGATAAATGCGACTTATGGGGAACGTGCACTTTTCTCGATAATAAGACATGTGGAGGGAAGGTTGATACTCACTTTTTGATTATCAACTCAGATGGGAGAAGAAGTCAAATTGAGGGTGGGGGAAATCTGGTCGTTTTGATGGATGATGCACTATCTAAATACAAGCCTAGCTCCAAGACTGGAGCACAACAAAACACAACAGAAAATTTACAGTGTAGGGTCGATCATAGGGATATTTGAAATGAAGTGGAGTCTGTATGCGAGCGAATAGAGTATCATACTATAGTGGATGAGCAAAAGAGGAATAGTGCTGATCACACCAAATGCTGACTTCATGACTCATGCCTCCATGGTTACTTTGGTGGGTCTAGACCATGCCTTGGCCTATTCATCCTATCCCTTGTCGGCTGACCCGGTATTGTTTTCCGACGCCTGCATGAATGCACAATTATAGTGACTGTGGATGATTTTTGCGTGCAGCGCATTAATGTCACTGTGTTCACCTGATGTTGCTGATGGTCGTTTTCTGGCATTACGTGCACGTGATGCTCATCAGCAGAATATATGTCACTATTGCAGGCAGCTGCACAAGGCATGTGGCTGTGCTCTTTGCTAAAGGAAATTGGTTTCAGTTTTTCTACTCCCTTACTCATCTATGGTGATAATAAGGGGTCCATCAACATTGCTACTAATCCTGTCATCACTCATGGTACCAAGCACATTGACATATGTCATCACTACATCTGTGAATGTCTTTCCTCTCATGATATTACTGTACACCATCTCCCTTCTTCCTTGGTTACTGCAGACATTCTTACCAAGCCTCTATCTCTTCCTCTCTTCTCTTCTCACTGCCTTGGCCTTGGTCTCATGGAGTGTACATCCAGCATGGGGGGGGTGTTGACATGACACTGGATATACATGCACACACATATATATACTTGCTTATACAATATGGTACATATACGATAGAGACACTACACATACAAATAAGAACTCTTTTAGTTCTTGTTAACTTTGTCTCTCATACATATCACTACACTATCCCCTTGGCTATGCTCCACACAAAACACCTGCACTATACTCCTTGGACTTCTTACAAGACTGAGCAACTCCCACTCCACTCACATTCCCGGGATGATGTGCGTCCCTCCCACTTAGGTAGTCGTTGTTCTCTACTTTACCATCTCCGCTCCAACCCTACCTACCTAACACTACATAAGATGGACCTTTACTATACACACTCCTCAGATGTCTTTCACACTGTCTGAGTGAGTACCCTCTTACCCACGTCTTATAACTCTTTCTTACCTCACCTGCAGCATCTCCTACTACTGCGTCATGGTGCCTACCGCACTCATGCCTCTTATCTCTGCTGCAGCCATTACCTCAATGTTGCTCAATCTCATCTCTGTTATCTCAGTTCTCTTAGCCTGCCCAAGCCTGTGCTCACAGTTCTCCTCTGCACATGGCCTGTTGTCAACACATACCACCCATTGATGGATCCACCAACTACAAAACCTGGTCGACACTGGTAAAGAATGCACTATTAATTATAGGAGTATGGAAGACAGTCACATCCAACAAACCAACTCCAAAATACCAGAAGATAACCGACACAGAAACCCTACCAAGCCCTACCAAGCAGAGAGGTAAAGACCACCACCCGATATGACAAAACAGAAATCATCAATGAAGAAGAAAGAGCGAAATGGGATGATGAAGACAACATAGCAATGGCATACATAAGTTTGTACATCAGCCCTGCTCACATTCACCTACTATCAGACACCAACACTGCCTCATGCAATTGGTCCATCATCAAGAAAGAGTATGGAACACTGGGAGCAATAGCAACCTTCACCAAGCTTCATGAAATCCAAATATTCAAGTTCAACTTGCATTCATCATTTATAGCACAGCTTGATGCACTCAAGCTCATGCAAATTCAGTTGTCTGACTGTGGACACACAATAAGCAATAACAACTTCACCATCATCCTACTAACCACACTGCTGGACTCATGGTCCAATGTAGTATCCATATACATTGTGTCCAATGACACCCTTAATGACATCACCCCTGAAGATGTGTGCATGTGCATCATTGATGAATCCGATTGCCTCACTGGCACCTCAGGATCAATTCTCTCAGTTGTGCAGCACACATCCTTAACAATGGCTTTGACCTCTTCAGCCACTAACTCGTTCACCTCCTCCAACCCCTCTGGCTTCACCTCATGTGGGAAACCAAAACTCAACAGGTACACCTGCACCAAATGTGGACCCAGTGGCCACTCCAATGATTATTGTTGGGTCTTACACCTGGAAAAGAAAAGGGATAGGGGTTTCAACTCTGCTAAGTCTGTCAATGCTATCATTGTTGATCCACCACCACCTGTACCCCCTGCTGTATCTACTCTGAATGTTATGGGAGCTGGTCCAACCAGTTTATTCTACTTCAATGTGCAAAATGACTGGATGTGAGACAGTGGTGCCAGTGATCACATCAGCCCACACCCCACAGATTTTGTACCAGGTTCTGTTCTTAACACCCCGGGCTCCATTCGCCTCAGAAGTAATGACACAATGCCCTACTTAGGTGTCAGCACAGTGCAAGGTACTACCATCATTGATGGAAGAATTTGCCAAATCACGTTGGAGTGCATGCTATATGCCCCTGGTGCAGGCTCACACTTTCTGTCCATTCCACAACTAACCAACAAGAACCTACTGGTCACCTACTTGAAGGAAAGCTGTAGGATATACAAGGATAACTCAATGTGTGCAGTAGGAACTGTGCACAATGGAACCTACTGGCTAGCTCTAACAATCTCCTCCTCCTTGGCACTTGCAGCTCTCAGCACACTTGAACCCTCCTATGCAACCTGGCACAATAGGTTGGCACATGCCCCACAAGTGTTGCTCACTGAGCTGCACAATTCTACAGCAGTAACAGGCTTCTGCATTGCAGAAACTTCACTCCACCACCCAACAACCTGCACTGGATGTGCATTTGGCAAACTGGCACAAAAACCATTCAAGCATTCATCAAAATGTGCCCCACAACCCCTGGATCTAGTCCACAGCAATTGCTAAGAGCAGCCTATTGGGCGGTCTTAGGGAAGGTCTAATATGTTACTCCTGGTAACCAAGGTTTGAATATTGGCTTGATGAA
>QLPN01002823.1:0-11331 GCA_003314395.1 Albatrellus ellisii
ATACTATACTGCATGATCCGTGCGCATTCTAGGGTACTATATATACATACGACTCCTAGCGGTTTATTCTCCAGTTCTGATCATCTGGGATATCCGCTAGTTGAAGCGTGATTGTCCTCTTATAACTTTCTTCAGTTGTTCGGCTTCGACAAGCGTCGGCCTCACACTAAGCTTGCTACCATCTCACTTCAATTCTCTAAGAACTAAGCCTAAGATCTCTAAGTCACTCTAAGCATTGCTAAGACATCCTAAACTCATCACCCTGGATCCTTGCATAGTCATCAGTGGAATTATCCTCATCACTATCTTGTTGATCCCACTCTTCTGTACACACAGGCTCTGGGATGCAACAGTGACTATGATGTAGATTAGAGACAGGAGATACAACACTCCTAGCATAACTAGGGTGGTGGGTAATTGCATTGCTGCAGTAGAGAGAGATGTAGCCAGCACAGTAAGGTGGGGCAACATGGTGAAAGTGTGCCGCAGGGTAGTGATGAGAGAGTATGAGGATGGGATGAGGAATGTACTCACTCAGATTAGAGGTAAGATGTCTGAGGAGTTTGTGTAGTGATAGTCCATCTTATATAGTGTGTAGTGGTAGAGTTGTAGCAGAGAACAGAAAGTGGAATACAACAACTACTACGTATAGGAGGGATGCACATCATCTGGAGTAGGTGGTGGAGTGTGAGTGTGCTTGGAGGTGTAAGCAGTCCAAGGAGTTGAAGAAGTATAGTACATGTTGTAGGTAATGTGTATGTGTATGAGAAGTAAGAAGTAAGCTGAACAAAATAATATAGTACACACAAGGATCTTCAACATCTTCATTGTCATCAGGAATGGTTACTATGCTTATCAAGCACATATCAACTACCTTGTTACTAGGGGTATTGTTATCACAGACCTTCCCTAAGACCATCCAATAGGCTGCTTTTAGCAATTCTTGCTTCCACACCTAAGAACTAAGTCTAAAATCTCTAAGTCACTAAATATTGCTAAGACATCTCTACACTTTGTCATACTGGATCCTCATATAGTCATCAGAGCTACCATTCTCATTGCCATCTTATTGATCCCACTCACCATTGTCATTCATTAGACATATCTGCCCCAACTATCTTGTTACCAGGATTATTCAATCATCAAATCCCTAAGACTGTCCAATAGGCCACACTTAACACACTGTGTTATTTGGCACCTTGTAATGGACTTGTGTTTTCCTTTTTCTTTCTTATTGTACTTACTATAAAGTGTAGTATTACTACAGCTGTGAGCTTAGTGATGAGTGCAGGCCATAGTTTTGAGTGGTTCTACATATGTGTGTGTACAGTACCAGGAGACAAAAAAGGAAGTTATGACTTAGTAATCAAGTAGTGTCAACACTTTATAGTAAGAACTCTATCTCTTCCCTTATAGTACTTAGTATTTACAATACTAAGTTGTGAGTTTAACTCCAAGTACTGTGAGGCATCTTATTTTTCTTTATTTTTCTTTCTTTGTCTACACTTATGGAACCCACATGTGGTGTGGGAACACTTGAAAGGGGACAAGGAGAATCAGACCAAAGATGAATCAAGACAATTGGCTGTATAATGGCAGTCTAGACCAATATACAGGAAGTAAGACAGGGGAAACACAATGAGAGAGCAGAACAGGGGATGCCCCTTAATAAGTCATAGTTTGAGGTCTTATATACTGCACAGGCAGATGGAATGCATGAAGGATGTAAAGATGAGTGTGATAAAAGTGATTGATGGTATGACATATGGTGGTGAGTGACATGGTAAATGATGTGTTGGGTGAGGGGATTGTGATGAGTAAGCCTGGGGAGTTCACTCTTCCCAAGATAAAAAATGAAAGGGGAAAGAAAAAAAAGAGAAACAAGAAAGAAATCATGGGAAATGGAACAGGAGGGAGTTCACAAGACATGTTGGGTGAGCCAGTTGATGAGACCCAGGGTATCAATGAGTGCATGGCCAGGGAGCCATTTGAGGTTTTCAAGGCCCCAACCTTTCCAGCAGATGAGGTATTGGTGACCATGGTGATGGTGGTGTTTGTCAACAATTGCATCAATCTTGTGTTGGCCAGTGGGATCAGGTGCAGGGTGTGGCAGTGTACTGGCAGCATTGGTGGACAGAGTTGCATCAACAAAAGACCATAAGGTGCTGGAGTGGAAGGTGGGGAAAATGTTACTATGTGCCAGTAAGTCAAGCATGTATGAGCTGGTTTTGGGGTGGGTGATAATGACAGTGTAGGGGCCATCATAGTGAGGCATAAATTTGGTGACATGGGTAGGGTCCTGGGCTTGGGATTTGCAGCAGTGGTTGTGGGTGGATAGAAGGACACAGTTGCCAATTTGATAGACATGTTCAGGACCCTGGTGGTGATTGGCAAATTCAGTTTGGTGGAGTTTGGCAGCAATAAGATTGTCTTTAGCCTCTGCAAGATCAAGGTGCAGGTGAGTGAGAAAGGTGTGGGCAGGAGGGTGTGGGGTGGAAGGAGGGGTGGTGACAAGAGGCAGAATAAGGCAAGGTTCCCAGCCAAGGTGGAGCTGGAAAGGTGTGAAGCTGGTGGAGGCATTGGTGGAAGACATATAATCAAAATGGACCCACAGCAAGGTGTGGACCCAGCTGTGTTGTTCACAGTTGAGGTGGAAATGAAGACATTGTAGGATGGTGCAATTGGTATGTTCACTCATGCCATCCAATTGAGGGTGGAAGGTGGATGACATACTGAGCTTGATGCTGGTGAGATGGTGTAGTTCATGCCAGAAGTGAGAAATAAAGAGTTTATCATGGTTGGAGACAATGTTGAGGGGGAGGCCATTTTCACAAAACCAGTGGTTGAAAAAAAGGCAGGTGAAGTCTTCAGCAGTGATGTCAGTGTGGGTAGGGAGAATGCAGATATTGGTGCTGAGATGGTCCATCATTGTGACAATGGTGTTGAAACCCAAGTCTTCCAGGAGAGGGCCAATAAAATTGATAGCAATACTGTTGCTGTGGCTTTCAGGGATGGGCAAATGATGAAGTGGGCCAGGGGGCTTGGATGTGCATAATTTGTTATGCTGACAAGCAGAGCAAGATGGAACATAGCCCTGGTTGAGGTTGGCATGCATGTGAGGCCAATAGTACCTGGACTGGAGGGCAGCATAAGATTTGTTGGTGCCAAAATGGCCAAGGGCATTGTGGGTCAGGGCAAAGAGGTCTTGGTGGAGGGAACTGCATGGAGAATGACCAGACAGTTGTCAAGATAGAGGAGACCATCATGGGAGGTGGTGTTGGGAATACTGGAGAGGTTACAAAGGAGGTGGAGAGAAAATGGGTTGGTAGAGTAGCCAGTGCAGATTTGGGTCAGGATGGAGTCATTGGAGGAGATGCAAAAAAGGGAGGTGATAGTGGCATGGGGGGGGGGTTGTGATGGCTGAGGGAAAGGCCAACAGTGGTGATGAGTGAAGTGGAAGGGGAATCAGTGGACACTGGAAGGCAAGAAAGAGCATCAGCAACCATATTTTCAAGGCTAATGAGATAATGAATTGAGAAATCATATTGGGAGAAGAATTCTTGCCAATGGCTTTGGTGTTGAGAGAAGTTGTGCTGGGTGAAAAAATATTCTAGGGTTCTGTGATCAGTTTGGACAGTGAAATGAGACCCAAGAAGGTTGACACACCATTTTTTGAGCATGTGCACTATAGCAAGTAGTTCCTTTTTGTGGACAGGATAGTTGAGTTCAGCCCTGGTGAGTTGGCCAGAGTCAAAAGCAATGGGGCAGGCTGATTCCCAAGTAGGCCCCAAGAGAGGATGGCCCCAGCATGCCATTCACTGGCATCACAGGTGACAAAGATATGGTTGTCACCTGGGTTATCATGATTGATTGTCATGAGGCAGTCGTGGCTAGTGACCAATTGTTTAATGGCCTGAAAGGCATCATGGTGAGCTGAGGTCCATGCCAGGAAATGGAGGTCAGCCTCTTTAGTTGTCAGCAGGGTCAAGAGGTGAGTGTGCTCAGTGAGTTGTGGAAGAAATGATGCAATGTAGCAGACAAGACCAAGAAAGGCATGGACATCAGTGGAGTTATGTGGCAAGGGCCAGTTGAGGATGTGTTTGACTTTGTCTGTGTCTGCTTTGATGCCACAACAGGAGATGGTGTGCCCAAGGAACTTGACAGTGTCACAGAATAGGGAGGTTTTTTTGGGAGAGCAGTACAGGTGGGCATTGCAAAGAGCTTGGAGGACTGTTTGAACATTGTGTGCATGCTTGGCAAGAGATGAGGACCAAATTATGATATTGTTGAGGTAGACATGGAAAATGACCCCAAGGAGGGGATGGAGGGTGGCAGTCATGCAGCACTGGTGTGTGGCAGGAGCATTGTGGCCCCCCATAGGCATAACAGGCCACTCATAGAGGCCAAAAGGGGTTGCAATGGCCATTAAGTGGATATCATCAGGATGTACATGAGTTTGAAAAAATGAATTGGTCATATCTATTTTTCCCCAGATAACACCTTTTGTGCAGTCAGATAGAATGTCATCAACCCAAGGTAAAGGAAAATTGTCAGGGACAGTATTGGTGTTGAGCTGTCAGTAGTCATTGACCCAGTGAGGCAAGCAGAGGGATCAGCCTTGAGGATGATGAAGGCAGGTGAGCAATGCTGACTAGATGACAGGTGGATGCAACCAGCTTTAAGATGTTGATCAATTAGTGTGCACCAGGCATCTTTGTATTTGCATGGGCACAAATATTGATGCATTTTGATTGTCTGGTTTGCATCTTTGAGGGCAATACAATGGTACACATCTGTTGGGAGCTCATTGACATGTGGAATGTCCAAGGGAAAACAGTCAGTGAACTTCGACTTCACATGGCAGTCAAGCTCAGAAAGCTGATCTGTGCATGTGGACAGGCACTCCACATTGGTTAAAGATGAGATGCAGGCATGGATGGCAGCAGCAATGGGCAGTCAAACATCTAGGAAAGTATGTTCAATCTGTGTGTGATGTGCAATCAAACAGTCTTCGAGTTCCTCAAGAACTGTCAGATGATGATCAATAAATGGGGTCTGTGGGGGTGGGGAAGGATCATCATCCAGGTCATGGAGGAGATCATACTGTGTGCCTTTTGGTATGCAGGTACACAATTCATGATCAATGACAATGCAATTATGAGAGAGAAATGGTCCACCCAGGATGATGGGCATACTTAAAGATGGGGCCACTAGGGTGTGGACAGTGTGAGAACAATAAGAGAAATCTAGAGAATACGACAACAATTTGACCCAGTGGGTCACACATGCATCAGGTGAAGAGGGAAGGGTAGTGTCTGATGATGTGAACACAGACCCCAAGGGGACAGTGCCCATAAGTGTGGAGGACACACATTGTCCAGAGTATGTGTGGTGTGGGGAACCCTGCAGGGCTGTGGAGAAGTGAAGATATGTAATAGTGTGTCATGTACATAAGTATGTGTAATGGGGGGAATGCTGAATGAAATGTAGTGTAGGTATGATAGCAGTGTACCAGATGTTCAACATGTTCAACAGTTCACCCTTCTCTCCAGTGTTGGCTCATTCCTGTGCAGACACTTACAACCATAAGAACCAAGTCTAAGATCTCTAAGCCACTAAGTGTTGCTAAGACATCCTAAACTCATCACCATCTCATTGATCCCACTCCTCATCTTCATTCAGAACATTTACTATGTGTATCAAGTGCAGTGCATTAATGTTGCTGTGTTTGCCTGATGTCACTGATGGTCATTTTCCATTGCTATGCACACATGTTGCTCATCAATGGAACAGAGCAGTACTGATAGGATGTATAGGCTGAGACTTGGTCAAGGCCTGCCAAGTAACCATGGAGTCACAGGTTGTGAAGTCATCTTTTGGTGTAATCAGTGCTTTTCCTTTTTCACTCATCCTTTATGGTATTATACTTTTTTTTTAATATTAGTCATGCCTATTTCTGGATTCTACATCTCATTCCAATTTGTCCATATGATTGACCCTGTGTGATGAGCTTCCAGGAAACTGGTGCTCAGAGCTGTGGGCATACATGAGAAGAAGAGAAGAACAACCAGTAGACTGGTGCTCAGAGTGGCAGACAAGTGCACAAGGGAGAACATCAGAAGTGTTATTGGACCAAGTACAGAGGTGCCAGTATAAGTACAAACTTGGAGTGTGCACAGACCAGTCTCCATGATGGAGGACCATAAAGAGTGTGTAGAAGTGAAGGGTGTAAGGTAATGACTGGTGCAGACAGATCACACAGAAGGGTGAAAAGGAAGATGTCCACTTGTTTATTACAGATGCTATGATCTTATCTTTATACAAGTTGACAACATGCACAGACTGCCTTATGTAAGTGAGTACCAGAGAGAACAAACAGCACTTTAGTGAGAATCTGACACACTATATAGTCCTCTTCTTTTCTCCCTCATACCTCAGCACTTCTGCACACCTGCTGAGGTATGAGCTCTGTCATCTCTTTGTCCTTTTTCTCTATCTGACATACCTTCTGTCTGTGCAGTGCTCTATCTCCTCCTCTGCATACTCCCATCTTGTATGCCTTGTCATCTTTATCTTCAGTATGTAGTCAGGCTACTTCTCTCCTTCTGTTGAGCACTAGCACTGCTAGTTGCCACTCTCCACTTCAGGCTAGATGCCTACTTGTTCTATGCTATTGTGAGGTGCATGCTGAATAGCAAGGTCACAACTGTGAGAGGAGGAAAAGGGATGGCTAACAAAGGGATGAAGTCATGCTAGTAGGTGGATATCCCAGATGTATAAAGCTAAAGAAATACATGCTACTAAGGTACCCTATATATACTAAAGAGATTGGCACACAGACTGTGTGCTGTCACTATAGGGCAGGCATATGTAAGTAAGATGCACAGCATCTGTGAGAACTATCAGTAAGCAATGCACAGCATTGCACAGCATCAATAAGCAACTGTGAGAATTGTAGTCATAACTGTACAGTAAGCAATCTGATGATGAATAGATATGAGTCATAGATAACCACTGATGATCTGATGAGATGAGATAAGATATCTCTTGTAGATCTTGAGTAATAAGATTGAAAGAAATCATAAAAATGATAAGAAAATAAGTATGTCCTGACAGCTATGATCTTTGTCTCATTCTCTGCACTGCCCAGATATGTACAATATAGCCAGTTACAATGATGAAGATCATGATAGGGTAGCCAATAATGATAATGAGGAGGGCAGTCCCCATGATTGGGAGACCACAAAAGAAGGAGAAAGGAGAGTAAGGATAGTGTGCAGACAGAAGAGTCAAGAAAGAGTAGATGTCTGCTTATGTTATGATGATACTATAGAGGATCCCTAAATACAAACAAAAGAGTACACAGACCAGCTTAAGTAATGAAGTGTGGGGGAAGGGTGCCAGAGAGCAAACAGCACAAGTTAGATAATCAACATATAGTAGATGAGAGAAGGTGCAAGAAAGTTCAAAACTGTGTTTGTTGTTGAACTTTCTTGTGCTCTACTGTGTCACACTTTCAGCCACCTGTAGACTCATGGTCTGTGCACCACTCCTGTTCATATTTACACCAGTCAACTTGTACTTGATAATATAACACTTCCAATGTTCTCTCACACACTGTGTGCAGCTCAGAGCACCAGCTTACTGGAAGCTCATCATTTGTAGAATTTCTGTTGGGTTTTGCTGTGCTCTAGTCTTGGAGCTAGACTTGTATTTATATGGTTCATTGCCTGCCAGAAACAAATAGATTCCCCCCCAATTTGTCCCTCCTCTCTCATCTGAGTCTTAAGTATAAAAGCTCTCTCCACTCTCCCTTTTCCACATCTTGAAATCAAGTAAGCTCACATTCCTCAAAGGTTGTGTTTATTGTGCCAGTGTTGTGCTTACAGTTGCATTGCATCCATGTTTGCATTATTGTTGCATTTACTGCATTGAGTCCCACTCTTGCATTTGTTTGGCATCCTCTCTTACCCTCACCCCAATTGTGTTGCATTTCCCTATTGTTGCACTTTCATGTTGCATTATTACATTGCTTTATTTCTCTGATAACCTTCATCACCTTGGGTCTAGAAGATCTTATGGCTCATACCCCTCAGAATTTGTTGTGATCATGGTTGTATATTTCCCCCTCATCCTGCCACAGCACCTATCAACATAACAAATAATGATGCATGAGAGGGCAGGGGATAAGAAGGAGAGACAGGGAGAAGAACAGGATGTGTATTGCAGGTGCCCACATAATGAGCATGGAGTGGAAGGAGAGGAAGAGCAGAGTGATGCCAGACATGAGGGCACAGAGTAAAGTTGAGAGATGCTTTCTAGATAATAGAAAGACTTAGAGAGAGCAGACAATGATGATGGGAAAAGGAGATATATAGGCAAAGATATAGAGTTGTAGTGGAGCTACAAAGACAGAAACAAAGAGATGATCAAAAGAGAAAAAGAAGAGCAGAGTGAGATATATTAGATGGAGACAAGAGATGTAGATAGATAAGATGTGATAAGAAAGATAAGAAGATGTAGTAATGAATAGTGAGAACTGCTCAGTGGCATGATAAATAGATGAAATCCAACAACAAAGAGCAACAAAGGAGCAACTGCACAGAGTGAGGTAACTGTCAGACTAGGAAGAGAGGGGTGTCAGGCCACTATTATTCTCTTTATTTTTTCTTCATTTTTCCTATTTCTCTTATGTCTCTATCACTATAGATCTTACAATTACTCCTGATCTATCAGAGTGATTCCCACAGTCATGTATTTGTTTTGTTCATCTTTATTTGCCAATGACACATGTACTGTCTGATCCCCAATCAGCCCACTTACAAGATAGTTATGACTGTTTTTCTCATTGTTACTGCAGAACCTATCTAATTGTTCTCACCCTGACTGCAGAGTGCTTACTTATTGTTCTCACAGTTACTGCACTTATTATGCAGCACTTACATGTCCCCTCTATTATTAGATATGACATCATTCTTGTTGGATTTTGTCTATTAATCATGCTGCTGAGCAGTTCTTGCTACTTATTACTATATCTTCTTATCTCATTTTATCCACATCTTATCAATCTACATCTCTACCTTATCTTCTTATCTCTGATCTATCTGGCTCTGCTCTTCTTTCCCTTTTGGTCATTTCTTTGTCCCTGTCTTTGTAGTGCTGCTACAACTCAAAACCATCATCTCTATATCTTCCTTTCCCTTCCACTCTGGCTCTGCTCTAAGCTTTCTACAAAGTAGTTAGCTATCTGTCAACTCTGCACCCTCATGTCTGGCATTCTCTTCTCTCTGGCTGTGCTCTTCCCCTCCATCCTCTCTCTACTCACTATGTGGGCTTCTACAATCAATGTCATGCTTCTCCCTTCTCTCTTCTTCTTTGCCTGCCCTCACCTGCACTATCAATTCTCTTTGTTCTCATACTCCAGCACTATAGTGCATAGCTTGGTCTGTGCACTGTCTCTAGTACTATATATACAGTAGTTCACTTAGCATTTTATCCCCATTTCTGATCATCTGGGATATCCACTAGGTGCAGTAGCTTTCTAGTCTTCTATTGTCTTACTCTTACTGATTATATATCTGGGATATCCACCAGTTGAAGTGCAATTATCTCTTTGGTTTGTTTTAGCTTTTTCTTCAGTTGTTTTGCTTTGACATCAGCATCAGCCTCACAGGGTGTGCAACATGGAACCCACCTTAGCAGATGTCAAAGAGCGCTGAGGTGGATAGATAACAGAGTAAAGTAAATATAGTGAAGCATGATAGAGTTAGGATGGAGCTTCAACTATAAAGAACAAAGAGTATCCCAGAAGGGGAAAGATGTGGGTCAAGTGAATGAACCCATATGAATGCCTAGCCAGTGTTAGAAGCACAATTGCCAAAATAGTGACTTGGCTTGGGATCAAACCAAGGACCTCCTGTTACAAGGCACATGCTTAGGCACCTCATAACAGTTTTCTTTTCTCTTTTTCTTTTTTCTTTTTCTTATCTTACTTACTATAAGCACAGTATTAACTGCAGCTTGAACTTAGCTTAGCTCATACTTATAGTAAGGACTCTATCTGTCAGGCCACATTTGTGCCTTTCATTCTATATTCCCTTTATCTTTTACTTTCATTGACTGTTTATCTTGATCTGATAAGATAAGATAATAATATCTTTCTTTGTCATCATCTTATCTTATCTTAGGTTACTTACTGTCACTTTGTGCCTAGGCTCTCCTACAAAAACAAAAACAAAAACAAAATAAAAGCAAAAACAAAAAACAAAAATAGGTGAGCCTTGTAAAAAGGTGGGCACAACAATGAATGATATGAAGATCAGAGTAAGTGGCTGATAGGTATTGAGCCTAAGAACAGTGATTCCAAACCCAAGGGCCATTGCCCAATAATACAACAGTTGGAGGCTAGGAGCCCACATCTGGGAGTAGAGATACCTGAGAGTAGAGATACAATGTGCATGACAGAAAGGGAAGTGCACAGAGGGAGTGATGACTCAGTAAGTGAGAGAAATGCTGAGGTGTAAAGACAGAAAGAGGGAGTTGATATACTGTAGTGATGATAAGGTTTAAGTGGAGCTACAAATACAAGAACAGAGAGATATCCCAAAAGGGAAGAAAGAGTGAGGTAAAAGAAGAGTAATAAAAGCATATAATGGATGTAAGGGTGTGGCCAGTGTCCTATAGTAGGCAAAAACTGACAAGCCTGGTCTCATGGATGCTGTGCATCCCCATATCATGTACTGTGGTATTGTACTGTCTGTCCTGCCCTAGAGTACTGCACTATGGCCTATGCACTAGGGTACATACTATAAGTAGTTCAGTAGTATAGCTGAATATACCCATCTTGTTATGGCTGAATCATCCTCTCCTTTGGTGTGAACCTTAGTTGAGTGTGCCCAGTCCCTCATTAGAGGTAATGTAGGACTCCAGTCTTACACTATCATCTCACATTTATAGTACTGTAGTGTTACTGCAGCAGAGGTTACCTCTAAGTACTATAAAGGACTTATCCTTATCTTCTCTTTTATCTTTATTTATTTAATTATATTCACTTGCTAAGGACTACTACTATACAATTAGCAAGGACTTGTCTTGTTTATCTTTGTTTATCTCTTGTTCACTTCATGCTTGTGGCTATTCACTAAGGATGTGACCTGGTCACATGATCTCATTGATTGCTGCACAATCATCATTGATCAGTGAACATTAACTACTGATACTATCTTTAGAACTCTTGTTTTGTATAAGTCATTGAAAGACTGGCAGTCTTAAACCCCAGTCTTGTCAACTTCACAATCTAGGGATTCTCCTATACTGTGCTTGATCTAAACT
>QLPN01002823.1:11444-55666 GCA_003314395.1 Albatrellus ellisii
TTCTTTTTCTTTTCTCTGTCTTTTCTTCCTTACTAGTAAAGTGTAGTATTATTACTACAAGTGTGAGCTTAGCTCCACTTTACTTAGTAAGGACTTATCTTTTCTTTTCTCTTTTATAGTACTTAAGTATTTACATACTTAAGTGTGAGCATAGCTCCAAGTACTATAATAAGACTTACCTTTTTCTCTTTATCTTTCTTTATTTATTATAACATTTACTTGCTAAGGACTATCACTATACAATTAGCAAGGACTCCCTTTTCTCGTTGTTATTTACCTTTGTTTACTTCATGTTCGTTTCGCACTTGTGGCTGAACCACCTACATTATATGGACATGACTTACTGCGCATTACTGCGCAATACTGCACAACTTTACTATAGTTAGATCGCTAGTCTTGTATAAATAGTTGACAAACTGGCAGTCTTAAACCCCAGTCTTGTCAACTTCGCAATCTAGGGATTTCCCTTTAAAAACTGCACTTGACCTAAGAACTCGCTATCAGCTCACTCTCTAAAGAACTCAGTCTAAGATCTCTCGAGACTATTAAGTTGTCTTACACTAAAGTCAATCTGGATTCTCGCATCGTTATTGGTGGAATTATCCTCATAACCATCTCGTTAATCCCACTCTTCATCGTCATCCAGAACCTCTATTACGTTCATCAAGCCAATATTCAAACCTTGGTTACCAGGAGTAACATTATAGATCTTCCCTAAGACCGTCCAATAGGCCGCTCTTAGCAAGATCTCTAAGTCACTAAGCATCACTAGGACATCCTAAACTCATCACCCTGGATCTTTGTTTAGTCATTGGTGGAATCATCCTCATCACTATCTCACTGATCCCAATCTTTGATGACACTGTCTGCAAAGTGAGTGGTGCAGAGCAGGGGTTACAGGTGTGTCACCATGAACAGAGGGTGGAAAGTGCTGACAAGGAAGAGGCCTCCCATTGCACAATGCAGGAGGGGCATCCACAGGGCTATCATTGAGATGGACAGTGCAATGCACACAAACACATGGAGGAGGCATCCAAACCTCAGGACCTGACACTTGAGGAGGAGTGACAGGCAGCACAGGAGGTGGCAATGAGGGCACAACAGGAGGAGGGCCAGGGCCCACAACAGGATTGGCAACAGGGTGAGTGGCCACAGGGTGAGCAGCCTCATCACTGCCATCATTGTTATCCATGTCATCATCCACATTGTCACCATCCTCAGATGCAGAGGAGGAGGAACACCTGTTGTCAGAGTCAGGTGGGCAGATGACCAGAGGGCCTAGCAGAAAGACATCATGGACAGAGGGTGCCTGTGTCACAATAATTGCAGGGAAAACTGCCTCATTGAAGACTGCATCATGGCTCACAACTATGCAGTGGGATACCTTGTCCCAGAAGACCCACCCTTTGGTTCCTGATTCATACCCAATGGAGGTGAGCAGTTTGGCATGGGCATCCAGTTTGGAATGCATGTAGTCAGGGACCTTGACCCAGGTCTGACAACCAAACACATGCAGATGTGAGACATCCAGAGGCTCAGCAGAGGGAGTCCATCAGGAGACCAGGGTTGATCAGTCAAGGCAACATACCAGTGAAAGGTTGTAGGTATGTACTGCAGTACACACAGCAAACTCCCAGAAACCAGGAGAGAGACTAGTGTGATGCAGGAGAGAAAGTGCACAATCAAGAATCATATGGTTCCAATGCTCTGCATGGCCATTTTGCTGTGGGGAGTAGGGGACTGTATGTTAATGGGAGATACCACACTCCAACAGCAGAGCATCAACTTTGGCATTGATGTACTCCCCACCATGGTCAGAGTGCAAGGTCTTCAGCCAGTGACCAAACATGGTATGGATGTGGGACAGATAGTGTCCCAGAGCATTAGAGAGTTGGTCTTTATGCTGAAGGGGATAAACCATGCCAAATTGTCCAAGAAGGTGGTGAAGTAAAGGTTGGCAGGACCAATGGACACCATGCCGACAGGCCTGACCAGGTCTGAATGGACTAGGCTGAGCACTTCAGTGGCATGCATGCATGATAGGCAGAAGGAGGAATGGGGTAGTTTACCCTGCAGACAGCCAGTACAGGGAGAGGAGGTGAGACCACCACTGGGAATGGTAAATCCCTGTAACTGAGAGTCCTTGATCCTACTGACAATGACTTCTGATAGATGACCAAGTCTCTTGTGCCAGAGGCCAATGGTTGGTACAGTGATGGAATGGAGACTGGACAGAGATGCCAGCAAGACCCAGTAAGTGCCATCCTTCAGTGATCCTGAACTGAGTACACTGCCATCTTTTGATATCATACAGGAGCCTGCTTCATAGACAATCTTGAAACCAAGACAATCAAGTTTGCTGATGGACAGGAATTGCCTGGAGGCACCAGGTATATGTAAGACATGGGACAGAGAGATGAGTTCAAGTGCAGGAACCTGTGAGGCTGACACTACTAGTGAGGTCACACAGTAGTCCTGTTGAAGAAGAAGGATAGTATTGCAAGGACTAACATGCTATGAAGTGGATATCCCAGAAGTACTAAGCTAAAGAACAAGTACACTAAGGAGTACAGTATATATAGTAAATGCCTGTGTGCACAGACTGCATATGTCACTGTAGGGCAGGCATTTGAAAGTAGAGAATAAGGACAGCATGTGTGAGAATGATCTGTTAAGTATGCACAGCATTGCACAGCTGTCATGAGAATATGTGTCATAAGTAATGAGTGATTGACCCAATGATGAATCATAGATGAGTCATAGATTATCACAAGAGATTTAATCAGATGAGATAAGATATGATGTAGATCTTGAGCAATAAGATAAAATAAAATCATAAAATGAAAAGAAAATAACATGTCCTGACAGAACCCATACCAAGACATGCAATGGTTGAGCCATTTCTGACAGTGACACTTCACAGGGGAGTGGGCTTATAATCCTCCAGATCACTTTTGTGTGGTGTGATGTGGTCCATACAGCCAGAATCCAGCATCCAAGAGCTGGATTCTCCCAAGTAGTAGCACATGTTGAATACAGCAGAAGACAAAGACATCACATGTATGCTAGCAGTTCCACTTCCTCCATCACCAGATCCCTTATCCTTCTTTTTCTTCAGCTGCAGCTTCACATCTTCTGGCATGCCATGTGGTGTCCAACAATTCTTGACCATATGATTTCTTTGTTTGCAATGAGAGCAAAACAAATTCCTCTTGTTGTTAGAGCCTATGGTAGAAGAGGTGGAGGAGGAAGTCTGGAATGCTGACAGGGCTAGCTGCGGCATTGACCTTGATTCTAAGGATGTGCCTGTGAACAACAGAGAGTTGGAGGTCTTTGATGTCAGAAGAGGCAAGGACTGTGGAGGTGAAGGAATTCCAAGACAGTGGGAGAGTGTTTAGAAGGACAAAACACATCTGTTGTTCCATAATTGCTACTCCAGAAGCCATAAGGTGCTCTTGCACAACAAGTAGGGTATTGAGTTGGGGAGTAAGCAGTGAGTGGAGATTGTACTTGCATGTGAAAAGTGACTGAAATTCCACAAACACAGAAATTGTGGACTGCTTTCCATACATGTTCTTCAACATCTCCCATGCACACTGTGCTAGGATGGTTTCAGATGCAATTAGAACTGAAGGTTGGGTGCTACAATGCATTGAGATGATGGCTTTGGCAAATTTGTTGTTATCTCTCCACAGCTGTATTTCATTCTCATTAGTTGTGGTGACAATAGGGAGACCTCCTTCAACCTCCTGAGTGCTAGTGATGGTGATGACAGAAGGTATTGATATGGTATACCAGATGCACATGATAATGAGAGTGGACTTGAAGATGTTCACCCACTGATGATAGTTTTTGATGCCAGTGAGAATGACATTTATTTTTGGGACCAAAACTGAGAGTGATGGGTGGAGTAGTTGAGAGAAAGTAAGGATGAAAGTAAGAGTAGGAGAAGACATGATAGTGGGAGCCCCAAGAGAGATGACAGAAAGAAGAGTTCCACATATGACCTGGGCAGGACCCATGGCCTGATGATGACAGGCCATGTGCAGGAGGAGGATACAACTGTTCCTTATTCTTTGTAATAGTATCTACAATCTACTTATAGTAGTCTATGTACTGCACAGACCAAGTCCAGTAAGACTGAGAGGCATGTGTGTGTATATGTATGTGTGAGTGTATGTGCATGTATAGTATTAAGGATGAAAAAGGAAGGAGATGTATAGTCAGCATCATAGGATGTCAACAATCTTCATTGTCATCAGAAATGTTTACATCACCTACTACAACCATCTTGTTGCCAGTGTTGACATGTCTATGATTTTTGTCCAGCTCCACTCTATACAAGCTAACACATGTCTCCATTATGTTTACAAACCCACCTATATCACTACAAACATGGTCTGATAACCCTCTTTCCAAACTCCACTTAAACTCTATCCTACTCACACTACATAAACCCACTTCCCCACTTTTAACCACCCTTAGACATTATCTATAATGTCTAACCACATCAATCCACTCTGGGGCTTTTGCCTCACCACATATCACCACATTCTCATTGCTGCCAATACCACTGTGTTCTTCCTCTCTCTCATTGGCTCATTCCTGTGCAGACAGCCAGGAGTACCATGTGTCAATTTTATCTACTATATGATGCTGATCACACTTATACATATTAGCATTCATCTAGTCTCTTGCACATTGTATCACTCTTTCTTTCCCTTTTGGGATGTCTCTTTCATTTTTATGGTTAAGCTCCCCTTAAACCTTATTGTAGCTAAACTGTATCAACTCTTCTTTTTTGTCCACATACCTCAGCACTTTTGTCTACTGCTGGGGTATGTATCTTGTCTGCTACTCTATCTGCTCTCTGACATATCTGTCTCATGTAGCACTCTCTCCTCCATCTTGTGTACCCTCATCTGTACACCTCATTGCTCTCTTATCAGGTGTGGCCCCCTGGCCCACTTCTCTTTCTCCTCAAGGGAATAGCCCTTATCATCACCAGTGTCCTCTTTACCTGCAATGTGTATTTGTTTTATGCTATGGTATATTTGCCTTTTGCCACCCTGCCCAGTTTTCCACACCATGTTGAACAATCCCTAAGACCATCCAATAGGCTGCTCTTAGCACCTCCCTTACTCCAGGTGGGTGCTCTAACCACTGAGCTACCCGGCCTTGGTTAAGTGAAGTGCTAATAGCATGATGTGAGGCTGTACCTCAGAGACTACTGTAGAGTGGTGGCTCTGCTATGAAAGTGTAGTAGCTCATGTACATGGTTGGGTATTTGACCTTAACTTCATCATCTTCACTAGGGCAAATGCCCATTAGACCCCTAGCCCAAACTAGGGGTGGCCACACTATTCTAGTGGTGCACCAGGGCCAATGACCTGTTAGTGCAAAGTTCAGTGTGGTGGTCACCTAAGCTGGGCCACTCCAATCAAGGAAGATGGAGGGGGTGCAGCAGTCAAAAGAGTGTGGCAAGAAGGGCAAGCCAGCCCAGAGCACATAGCATTGCTCATAAATAGATGTAAACAAAGAGGGTTAGAGTGTCCATGGCTATGTGGAGACAATGTAGAAGTCAACTGTAGGATAGTGTCCTGGTAGAAGTCACTAAATACCTAAGCAAACCATGTTGACTTTACTGTCTTCACTCAATGCTGATCATGCTAACATGTATGGAGTATGTGTATTATGTCTTATTTATCTCATCTTATCTTCATCTACTTTATCTACATCTGTAATTATCTTATCTCCACATCTCATCTGTCATTTCTTCTTTCTTCTTTTGGCTACACCCTTGTCTCTCCCTTTGGAGCTCCTCTCTAACTTTATTACACTTATACTATATCTTCACTACTTCATCATCTTACCACCTCAGCTTATCTGCACCCAGCTGAGGTAGGTACTCACCTACTCTTTCTTCTTTTATCTCTGACCTACCTATGCCTCATTTTGTGCAGCTCTCTCCTCTATGTATACCACAATGTACACCTCATCATCTCTCTCTCTGCATAGGTTTCTTCCACCTCCTGCTCCATCTTTCCCCAGCATGTAATGATGACAGGCCATGTATGGGAGGAGGATACAACTGTTCCTTATTCTTTGTAATCATATCTACAGTCTACTTATAGTAGTCTATGTACCACACAGACCAAGTCAGGGTGTGTATGTGTATGTGGAACTGTATGTGCATGTATAGTATCAAGGATAAAAAAGGAAGGAGATGTGTAGTCAGCATTGTATGGATGCCAACACCCCCCATGCTATGCATGCATGTACATTAAGATAGTCTGAGTCCAAGGTGATGAGTAGAAAAGAAAGGGGCTTGGTGAGTATGTCTGCAGTGACAAGTGAGGAGGGAAGACAATGAACAGATATGGAACCAGAGGAGATGCATTCCCATATGTAGTGATGATGGATGTTGATATGCTTTGTGCCACATGTGACTATAGGGTTAGTGGCAATGTCAACAGAACCTTTGTTATCACCATAAAGTAAAAGAGAGGAAGAAAAAGGGAAACCAATCTCCATGAATAGTAATTGAAGCCACATTCCTTGTGCTGCAGCCTGTGACAGTGACATATATTCCACTTCAGTGGAAGAGAGTGATACTGTGTGCTGGTTTCTAGAAGACCAGGCAATAGTACCACTTCCAAGAAGAAAGGCATGAGCCCCAATCAACTTGTGATCATCCCTGTCTGCTGCCCAATCAGAGTCTGAGTAGCTGATGACTCCACCTTCTTTTGTATCCCCATACTGCAAACAATGGTCTATCATGCCTTGCAGATATCACAAGACATGTTTGGCAGATGAGAGATGTGTGGGAGATGGATTGGTGAGGAATTGGGAAAGTTTCATGATGGCAAATGAAATGTCAGGTCTGGATATGATAGCAGCATACAAAAGGGAACCAATCAGCTGTTGGTAGTCAGACTTGAAGGATGGTGACACAATGTAGGAGGGATCAGCCTTGACAAGTGCAATCCCTGGGGGCAATGGAGTCATCATGGGGTTACAGTTGGTAAGTTGAAAATGTTCCAACATGTCACCTATGTACACCTTTTGTGAGGCTGATGCTATGTTGAAGCTGAACAACAAAAGAAAGAGCTAAAACAACAAAAGGACAATTGCACTTAGACTAGCAGATATCCCAGATATATAATCAGCTAAGTAAAACAAAAGAGGAGAGAAGCTACTGCACCTAGTGGATATCCCAGATGATCAGAACTGGGGAATAAACTGCTAGGAGTCTTTTGTATATATAGTATCCTAAAGAGTGCACAGACCATGCAGTACAGTGTAGGGCCAGAGAATGAGAAAGTAAAGTGATGATGTCATATCTAACAATAGAGGGGACACATAAGTGCTTACTGAGGCTCTGCAGCATCAGTGGGAGTGATTGGTGATACTCCACAGCAGGTGTGAGAAGGATTGGTGAGCATCCACAGTAATGGTAAGAAAATAAGTCATAACTAAATATAGAATGGGTCAATCAGAGATCAGATGACTGGTGCACCATCAGCCAATAAAGATGAATGCATGACCATGGGAATCACTTTGTAGATCAGGAGTGATTGTAAGATCTATAGTAGTAAAGTCATAACAGAAATAGGATAAATGAAGAGAAGAATGGAGAAAATAATAGCAGCCTGACAAATACCCCCTTCTTAAGGTGAGACATCTTGACAAGCAAAGAATGAAGATGAACATGCATGGCAAATGTCTTCTTCACCTTCCATAGACTTGAAAGGTATGCCAGCAAAAAGTGATGGAGAGAGAGGAATGATGGAAGAAGATTTAGGTAATACTTTTAAATCTTCATATGATTTGGGAGTGATAACTCCATCATTGTCTTCATCTGTAAAGTCATCTTCATCTTCAATGATGCCAAAGGGAATTTCCTCATATCCTTCATCAAGAACTGGTGGATTGGGTAGGGGTGTATCTTCCTGAAGTCATTGAGCATAATGTGGTTGAGCCATCATTTCTGGTGAATATTCCATCTGGTAAAGGGAGTAAATGGCCACTGAGTGTATTGCTTGAGGATTCTCTTTATGATACCTCTTGAGCATATCAGGAACATCTTCCATCAATACTGAAGCAGGTTCCCAAGAATTCTCTTCTGTAGGGTAGTCCTTCCATTTGACCAGATATTGAACTTTACCACAAGAGAGATGGCTATTGAGAATTTCTTTGACTTCATATTCTTCAACACCATCTTTGATGATAGGAGGAGGGCAAATTTCTCTTTCTACAATGACATCTTTGACAAAAGGACAAAGTTTGACAACATGGAAAACTGGATGAATCTTCATTGTCTTGGGGAGTTTGAGACAATATGCATTGTTTGAAAGTACTTCAAGTACTTCATATGGTCCAAGACATTTGTGATCCAGTTTCTTCATCAGTCTGCCAGTGTCAATATTGGTGGCTTCAAGCCAGACTTTATCTCCAATAGCATAAACCAGAATTTTGCCATGATGTTCATCATAAAAATTCTTCATATCTTCTGCTGCTTTCTTCAATGACATCTCTGCATCTTCTCTGATGTGTTTGAGCCCTGCTACAAACTTGTCCACTGAATCAATTCTGGTAGACATATGAGGTTCATGGCCCATCTGTGGATCTTGTCCATAATTCAGCATAAATGGAGAATATTTTGTTGCTGAATGAATGTGATTATTGTAGGCAAATTTGGCCATAGGCAACCAGGTTACCCAATTATTATATTGATGATTGATGAAGAGATGGAAATATTGTTCTATTTCTTGATTTATCCACTCTGTCTGGCCATCAGTTTGAGGATGATAGGCTGTGGATGTAGCCATTTGAATCCCCAATAAACAATTTAATTTGCACATAACTTGTGACACAAATTGTGGTCCTCTGTCTGATAATACCTTCTCTGGAAGACCATCATGTTTCCAAAGATGATCTCTCATAAGGTGTGCCACTCCTTCTGCTGTCACTGTCTCCATCATTGGAATAGCATGAATCATTTTTGTGAAATGATCCACAACCATGAGGATAGAATCATTGCCTTGGCTTTCAGGCAATTTGATGATAAGATCTGTGGAGATAATCTGCCAAGGACATGAGGGAATTTTGTTAGGCATTAACTCTCCTTGTGGTTTTGTAGGGAAAGTTTTTGTCCTTTGGCATAAGTCACATCCTTTGACATATTTCTTGACATATGATGCCATATTTGGGAACCAGAAATGTCATCAAACCATTTCTAACATTTTCTTGTAACCAGGATGTCCTGTAAGTGGTGAATTGTGGCAGGTCTTCATTAATTTGGTGTACATTGTTTCTGGAACATAGAGTTTCCCATCATAGAAGAGTGTCTTCTTTTCATCTTCACTCCATCATGCAAACATTGCAGTTTTCCTCAAGTCTGCATCCAACTTGTCCCATGTGATGTAATCATGGTCATCTTTTTGTGCATCCATAATTCATTTCAGAATAGGAGGGCTAAGTGCTGCAAGCAAAATTTTGTGTTTGAAAAATTCCAGTTTGAGCAAGATGATGTTCTTGTGGTCAGTGATTACTTGAACAGGGTGAATGGAACCTTCAAGATAGTGGCACCATGCTTCCAGAGCATGGATGACAGCCAACATCTCCTTGTCATATATGTTGTAGTTACACTCAGCAGGAGACAATGTCAGGATGTACTTATTTTTCTCTTCATTTTACAATTTCTTTTACCCTTATCACTCAAGATCTACTAGAGATATCTTATCTCATCTTATCAGATCATTAGTAGATCTTATCATGATTATCTATGACACATATCCAGTTAGTCATCAGACTGCTTACTATACACATATGACTACATTTCCCACAGACACTTACTGATGCAGTGCAATGCTGCACATTGCTTACTGATACTTCTCACAGATGCTGCACATCTTATTTACATATGCCTGCCCTACAGTGACAGCACATGGTCTGTGCGCTGATCCCTGTAGTATATAAGGAGTCTCATGTAGTAGATAGTTCCTTAGCTTTATACATCTGAGATATCCGCTATACAGTGTGACTACTCTAAGGTGTATTGTCTCCATCCCCCACCTATCCTCTTCCTTTTCAGTTGTGACCTTGCTGCTTTAGCGTGCACCTCACAGACAAGCCCTTACTGAGGTAAGCAACTGGGTGCCACTTGTTATCCTGTCAAAGCTGTGAAAGGACTGCACCAGTAGCATAACCAGAACTATCCACTTCAACTCTGAATGGATACTGCTCATCTGGAAAGACTAAAACTGGTTCAGAATACACAGCATCTTGTAAATAAATGAAATCCAATTGCTGTTCATCATTCCAATGCCACTTGACATCTTTCTGCATAAGTTCATTCAAAGGTTTAGCAATATTGGAGAACACAAGAATAAAATGATGATAAAAGTTGCAGAAACCAAAAAATGAATAAATGTCATGAAGGTTCTGTGGGATTGGCCAGTCCTTGATACCCTGTACCTTGACTGGATCCATAGCAATTTTGTCAAAAAAAATCTTCAGGCCAAGGAAATCAATGGATGTCTGTTCAAACTCACATTTTTCTGGTTTGAGATAGAGTTTGTTGTCTGCAAGTATTTGAAGGACTTCCTGTGTGACCTTCCAATGTTCTTCTAATATTGCTGTGAAGATCAAGATGTCATCCATATATACCACCACAACTCCTCTAGAAATGAGACCACAGAACAAGTGGTTCAAACAAACCCTTGTTAGTGATGAAGGCAGCTTTCCATTCATCACTGTCTTTGATTCTGACATTATTGTAGCCCCAACAGATGTCCATCTTGGTAAAATACCACACTCCACAAAGATGATCAATGAATTCTGAAATAAGGGGAAGGGGATAGCTATGAGACCATAGTCTGCATATTACCACTGTTGCAGGACTGGGTGCACTCGACTAATAGTTCACACTAAAAGAAGAGGAAATCCAGCCATAACTAGCTGGGGTATATTCAGCTATACTAAGTAAGCCTATATACTCTAAGGTAAAGTGCATGGACCAGCACAGTATACTATAGGGCAGGCTACAAGGTACAATACTGCAGTAAGTATGGAACATGCCAAAGGCACATGCTATGACCTCATGGTCTAGGCCTAGCCAGAATATCCTAGACCACAGTGGCAGTAAGTGAGATATGATAAGATAAGATGAGACAACAGAAAGATAACATGATCTTATCTTATCAGATCATCAAGAGAAACATAAAAGAAAAAGAAAATAATAAAGGGATAAGATGCTCCATAAATGAAGCCTGACAATAGCCATTCTTGATCATCATATCATTGAGTTTGTGATAATTATAATATTGGACAGGTCAAAGATCTCCTAATTTATTTTTGATAAAGAAGAAAGGTGATGCCATTGGAAATTTTGAAGGGTGAATACAACCACTCTTCAGATTTTCTTTAATGAACAACTCCAATTGTTTCTGTTTGTCAAAGGAAAGGTTGTAAACTTTACCAGCAGATGGTTTAGTGCCTGGTTTAAGTTCAATTGCATGATCCCATGGACATCTTGGGGGAAGAGAATTGAAAGCATCTTTGTTGAATACCCATTTGAAATGATGATAGGCTTTGGGTATTATATCTTTGAAATTCTTCTTCAGTTTCTTCTTTTCTGCTTCAATAGTGAGATCTTGGCTAATATTTTGAATGGCTGCCTCCACTTCCTTTTTATTGACCATGACCATCAATATTTGATCTCCATCAGCTGTAATCTATTGTTCAGCCTTTTCATGTATTGCTCAATTTTGTTGCTTCATCAGCTTTTTATTTGACTTCCATACTTGTCTATTGGCTTTGAGGCATATTACACATCTACAAGGGCATCTGGTGAAATGTATTTTTCCTTGTAACCAATCAATTTCAGGATTATGGATTTTCAACCATGATTCACCAACAAGGACATTCTTCTTGCCCAGGTTGCAAAGTGCAAAAGTAGCACATTCAGTATGACCATTGATATTCATAATGAAATTGATCATTTCTTCAATAGACCCTCCTTGATTTAGTGATCCATCTACATTGTAGACTGATATGGGTTTTGCAAGTTTTTTTGTGTCTAGATTGTTTTTCTTGATGAATTCTTTGTCAATGTATAGTCCAGTAGCCCCTGAATCTAATAATAGAGCATCTACTTCCAAGACAGCTCCAGTATCCACTGTTTTTATTTTGGGTTTCATTTCAGGGAAGCTTGTAATGTTGAACATTATCCTGACATATTCCTTTTTCTCGACAGGGGGGATAACCTGTTGCACTTGAGGCTTCACTTCAGACTAAGAGCATGACAGAACAATGTGTGTTAAATAAATTTGGGTACAAGCATTGAGATGATGCTAAGAGCAGCCTATTGGATGGTCTTAGGGAAAGTCTGAAACAATAATACCCCTGGTAACAAGGTAATTGATGTGCACTTGATAGATGTAGTAACCATTCCTGATGACAATGAAGAATGGGATCAATGAGATAGTGATGAGGATGATTCCACTGATGACTAAATGAGGATCCAGAGTGATGAGTTTAGGATATCTTTAGTGAAACTTAGTGTGGCTTAGAGATCTTAGACTTAGTTCATCAGTTTGAAGTGAGATGAGGGCAAGCTTTAGAACAAGCACAGTATAGGAGAATCCCTAGATTGCAAAGTTGACAAGACTGGGGTTTAATACTGCCAGTCTTTCAACTACTTATACAAAACCAGAATCCTAAAGATAGTACAAGTAGATAAGGTTCATGGATCAATGATGATTGTGCAGCAATCAATGAAGTCACATGACCTAAGGCATGTCCATGAATATTGTAAGTGGCTTAGCCACAAGTGCAAAATGAACAAGATATAAACAAAGGTAAATAAAGACCAAAGAAGGAGTCTTTGCTAATTGTATAGTAATAGTCCTTAGCAAGTAAATGTTGTAATAAATAAAGAAAGATAAAAAAGGAAAAGATAAGTCTTTATAGTACTTGGAGCTAAGCTCACACTTAAGTATGTAAATACTTAAGTACTATGAAGAGAAGAGAAATAGAGTCCTTACTATAAGTAGGAGCTAAGCTCACAGCTGTAGTTAATACTATGCTTATAGTAAGTAAGAGAAAAAAGAAAAAGAGAAAAAGAAAACTGTTATGAGGTGCCAAAGCAAGTGCCTCATAACAGACAATCAATGTCCATATCATCAGTCTGAAGCATAGAAAACCTATTATAGGACAGTGAACTCATGCTCAGTTCCCATCCAATCCAAAACCCAGCTGTGGTGCTCCACTCTTTGAGCTATTTGGATCATTCAATCTGAGACCACATGCCTGAAACTCCTTCTGCATCTCAGCCAAGACATCTACTTCATTCAGTGTACACATCTCCTGAAAGGTCCCCACATTCCACCTTCATTTTTGTCCTTGAGGACATCTTGGTTCTGGACATTCTTGTGTGAAATGTCCTTCTTTTCCACAGTTGAAACAAAGATGAGGGCATGGTCCTCTTGCCCTATCAACATTCAATGGTTCTCATGCAGGAGCAGCAGTTGATGTAAATTCTCGACAAGGAGTGAAATTATGTTGCTGTCCCTGAGGTCTTCCAAAGGACTGCTGTTGTCTTTGTTCTTTTCTTCCCCAAGTTGTCTCCAAATTCTGCATGTCTTGCCAGACATATGCCATAATCCAAGCTCTTCTTATCCAACCATCCAGATCATTGGGAATCAGTGTTTCCATATAACAGGACTGGAGAAGAGGACAATTCATCCCTTTCTTGAACAATGTGCATAGCACACCATCATTATATCCAGACACTGTTTTATAAAGGAGGAATTCAGTGATGTATTCCTCTATGTGCCAACTTCCCTGTGAGATGGTTGTCAACTTCTGTTGAGCCATCTGTTCTTCATTATGATCTCTGAAAGTAATCTTCATCATTGTCAAGAGATCATCAAAATATTTGAATGGTTCATCATGATGCAAAGGTTCAGCTCTATGTGCTTTGATTTGTCATAGAATTCCATTCTTCCATTCTTCTGCATATCCTCCTTTGATGTAAGACAGTATAACTGTCACATTGTTGTTGTCTTGATATTCTGGGTGTGCATGTAAGACAAGGTAAATTTGGTCCAAATATGATTGGAACTTCTTTCTGTCTCCATCAAAAGGAGTTGGTTTGGCAATGTGAACTTTGAGGAGGTGGACCTGGGGTGGGAGGCCTGTTCATCAACCTGAAGAGGAACCTCCTTCTGCTATTGTTAAACAGTTCAGAAGATTCATTACCATCTCCTGTTGTTGTTGAAGCAACTTCTGTTGCTCTGTAATCATCTTCATCATCTCCACAAAAGTCAGTTGATCATGCTCTTGATCCATTTGAGCAGATACTGCAGATGGAGGTTGAAGAGTTGCTGCTAAGGCTGTGCCAAGACCTTTGATGTCTGAGTCTAAGTGGAGAGACAGCAATGGTTCTTGATCTTCTAAACTTGCAAATCAATTCCTCAAGTGTGATTCTGACTCTTCACTGTCTTCTCTGTGTTGTGGAGGGGACTGCTGTCTCCAACTCCAAGTGTTCCACTGGTATCTGGATTCTTGCAACAGTTTGTTTGATGATTTGTCATATGACTTCAACAAGTGTTCCTGTACTTCTGGAGTTGAGTGATGTCAAGTTGATTGCATGCTCAGTCATACAACAGAAGCACTATATTTCAATAAAATGTGTGAATGATAGAGCAAACAAACAAGAAAACCACAAAGAGTTTGAAAAGCGATATGTCTACTCTAGTATGTAGATGTTCCTGGACCTCCTGCAATATAAGATGTGAAGTGATGGTGGGGATTGATATGAAAGGTGCAATCTGGATGGGCTGCTAACTCTAGCAGAATAGGAGGAGGAATGAGGGAAGGGTCATTGTAATACTGATACAACAATTCCCTAAACAAGGTAGGAGGATACTTAACTCTGTATCTCCTGTCTTGATTTCTCCAATGCTCTGACCTGGGATCTGGAAATAACCAGAGGGGAAACCTTTCATAGTTTGTAAAAGGTTCACTTTGATGTTGTATGATGATACACATGTGCCAAGCAAGAAGATGATGGCAAAGATGGAGACAGATGGTCAAGGGATGAGTAGTGGGGAGGAGGGAATAAAAGTTGACACTTAGACCTTGATCTAAGAGTTTCTCTGTCCTAGAGCAAGTGTGGGGGTGACAAGGGTGGCATGTAGAAAGGGCAGGTGGTCCCTGAGCTGTCAGAAGACCCACACTGTTCCCAGGAATCTGTTGATTGAAAGTTGTCATCCCAGAATATCCACAATTGCATATCAATCTGTCCACTCCAAGGGTCCACCACATGCATGCTGTGGAGGATGTCACTGGGTGAGAGGTGGAGATGGATGGGTTGAACACTATAATGTCTGACCAAAAGTTGGAGAGTGGAAGAGGGTGAGCAAGGGATGTAGACTTGAGTCCACAAGCTACAAGTATACTCACTCTCATGCTTTTGCCACTTGCAGTGTTGGCAGAAGGTGAGAGGAGGGCAGGGAAAGAGGAGGGCACAGTAGAAGAGGACTTGTTCACATTTGGGTTTGTATACAAAGTGTAAGTGGAAATTCCAGTCTGTAGGGAATGGAGGGAGGGGAAAGAGGTGAGGGTGGCAAGAGAGAGTTCTGATCAATTGTGAGGCTGACACTATGTTGAAGCTGAACAACAAAAGAAAGATCTAAAACAACAAAAGGACAATTGTGCTTAGAATAGCAGATATCCCAGATATATAATCAGCTAAGTAAAACAAGAGAGGAGAGAAGCTACTGCACCTAGTGGATATCCTAGATGATCAGAACTGGGGAATAAACCACTAGGAGTCTTTGTATATATAGTATCCTAAAGAGTGCACAGACAATGCAGTACAGTGTAGGGCTGGAGAATGAGAAAGTAAAGTGATGATGTCATATCTAACAATAGAGGGGACACGTAAGTGCTTACTGAGGCTCTGCAGCATCAGTGGGAGTGATTGGTGATACTCTGCAGCAGGTGTGAGAAGGATTGGTGAGCATCCACAGTAATGGTGAGAAAATGAGTCAGAATCATAACTAAATATAGAACAGGTTGATCTGAGATTGGACAACTGGTGCACCATCAGCCAATAAAGATGAATGCATGACTGTGGGAATCACTTCAGTAGATCAGGAGTGATTGTAAGATCTATAGTAGTAAAGTCATAAGAAAAATAGGATAAATGAAGAGAAAAATGGAGAAAATAATAGTGGCCTGACACCTTTTGATTGATGGTTAAGGTGCAGTTAGAGCGATCACAGGTGATGTGTAAACCAAGATATGACTTGATTTCACCAAGATCCATCATTTGGAAGAGTGATTGTAGCATCACCTTGCATTGTTCAACTTCTTCCAGAGAACCTCCTAGTATCATGATATCATCAATGTATATGACAATGATGAGTGGTTTGGAAGATGAGGTGGAGACATATATCCCTGAATCAGAAAAGGTGCAGGTGAAGGAGTGTTTTAACAATGCACCATTCATTTTGTGATGCCATGGTCTTGACACTTGTTTCAGACCATAGATGGCCTTTGACAGATGACAGACATTGCCTTCTGTCCCAGGTGTGACAAAACCTTGCAGCTGCTCCATGTAGATCTCTTCATCTAGGTCTCCATTGAGAAAGGCTGCTTTTACATCCATGGAATGGATTTCCTGGTCTTCAAGGGTGGCAATGGCAAGAAGTGAGTGAAGAGACTCAAAGCAAGCCACTGGGGAGAATGTTTCAGTGTAGTCAACTCCATGGATTTGGGTGTACCTGTTGGCCACAAGGTGCACCTTGTACTGGCCATCAGCCTTTTGTTTAAAAACCCACTTGTTGCCTATGAGGTTATGACCCAGTGGGAGATCATGCAGAGACTGTATTTCTTCCTTGCATGCAGAGTCCCAAAGGGCTGTGTCTGGACCTGAGTGGGCTTGATTGAGAGCTAGAGGATCACACAAGACAGCATCTACTTAAGAATGGGAGTGTTATGAGGCACTTGCTTTGGCACCTCATAATGGTTTCTTTTCTTTTTCTTTTTTCTTTTCTTTTCTTATATCTTATTTACTATAAATGTAGTATTAACTACAGCAGTGAGCTTAGCTCCTATTTATAGTAAGGACTCATTTCTTTTCTCTTTATAGTACTTAAGCATGAGCTTAGCTCCAAGTACTATGAATACATATCCTTTTCCTTTTTATCTTTCTTTATTTATTACAACATTTACTTGCTAAGGACTATTACTATACAATTAGCAAGGACTCACCTTTTCTCACTTTTATTTATCTTTGTTTACCTCTTGTTCATTTTGCATTTGTGGCTAAGTCACATTACTTATACAACAGATGTGACTTACTGCACATTACTGTGCACTACTGTGCACTCATCATTGATTGATGAACTTTACTATATTTAGGGACTCTGATTTTGTATAAGTAGTTGAAAGACTGGCAGTCTTAAACCCCAGTCTTGTCAACTTTGCAATCTAAGGATTCTCCTACAACTGTGCTTGACCTAAGCTCGCTACAAACTCACTTCACTCTAAGCTTCACTAAGACATCCTAAACTCATCACCCTGGATCTTCATTTAGTCATCAGCAGTATCATCCTCATCACTATCTTGTTAATCCCTCTCTTCATTGTCATCAGGAATGGTTACTATGCTTATCAAACACATATCCACTACCTTGTTACCAGGGGTATTGTTATAGCAGACCTTCCCTAAGACTGTCCAATAGGCCACTCTTAGCAGGGAGGTCAGTTTGTAAGCAGTCCCATATTAGGGAAAAACTGAGTGTAATGAGGCCAACACATGGTTTTTTTGTGTTTGAAGTGCCACTACTAAGACTGTCCTCCCCTGGTGTGGCATGCTGTGTGTGGCAATGCAGCAAGCATATGGTAGTGTGGCACAGCATGTCAGCATGGCGTGCATCCTGGCTTTTTTACAACCACTCACACTGCATGCACTGGCTGCTCACCATGGCCATGGCACCTGAGCCCCTATACTGCATGTGTTGGCTGCCCACCACCACCATGTGCTGCATAGACTGGCTGATCACCCCTGAGCCTTCACCCCCACACTGCATGCACTGGCTGCTCCCCACTGCCATATGCTGCATGTGCTGGCTGTTGAACATTGTCATCACACCTGAGCCTGGACCCCTATGCTGCATGTAGTGGCCATCACCACCATGTGCTGCATAGGCTGCTTATCTTTCTTATTATAACAAAAAACAGGAGCTGACTCATTTACTCTCCCCACAGACTATAACCCCCTCCCTCCCATGCTGCCACTGTTACGAGGCACTTGCTATGGCACCTTGTAACGCATTTTCTTTTTTCTTTTTCTTTTTTCTTTTATCTTACTTACTATAGTAAAGTGTAGTATTATTACTACAAGTGTGAGCTTAGCTCCACTTTACTTAGTAAGGACTTATCATTTTCTTTTCTCTTTTATAGTACTTAAGTATCTACATACTTAAGTGTGAGCTTAGCTCCAGGTACTATATTAGACTTATCTTTCTCTTTTACCTCTCTTTATTTTATTACAACATTTACTTGCTAAGGACTATCACTATACAATTAGCAAGGACTCCCTTTTCTCGTCGTTATTTAACTTTGTTTACTTCATGTTCATTTCGTGCTTGTGGCTGAGCCACTTACATCACATGGACGTGTACTTACTGCGCATTACTGCACATTATCGTTTACTTACTGCGCAATACTGCGCAACTTTACTATAGATAGATCGCTAGTTTTGTATAAATAGTTGACAAACTGGCAGTCTTAAACCCCAGTCTTGTCAACTTTGCAATCTAGGGAATCTTCCTTATACTGTGCTTGATCTAAGCTCGTTAATCACTCACTTCACTCTCTCAGAACTAAGTCTAAGAACTCTAAAGTTACTAAACGTCACTAAGACATCTTACACTCGTCAATCTGGATCTTCATATCGTTATTGGTGGAATCATCTTCATAACCATATCATTAATCCCATTCTTCATTGTCATCAGGAACCTCTATTATGTTCATCAAGCCAATATCCAAACCTTGGTTACCAGGAGTAACATTTTAGACCTTCCCTAAGACCGTCCAATAGGCTGCTCTTAGCAGCCACTGTACCAGCACAGCGCAGCAACTTGCTGGCTCACCACCTGCATCCACTGAAGAGGATGTGGGGCCGTCCATCCTCCTGTGCCCCCTGCATGCCTGTGTTGCTGCTGTGTTAACAGTATGTGGTCCCCTACTCACCTGTGCCACCACCTTACAAACAGTGTGTGGCCACATTGCCACTGTGTCAATAGTGTGTGGCTCTCTGTGAGGTTGAGCAGCCATGCACAGTGTCCTACCACCCACATGTGGTCTCATGTATGCAGTGTCCTACCCCACATATGTGCAGTCCCATATTGCCTGCACATGGTGTCCTACCCCACCCACACAGTGTCCTACCACCCACCTGTGTGGTCCCCTACCACCTGTGTGTGGTGTCCTACCCCACCTACATGTGGTCCCTACCACCCTCACACGTGGTCCCCTACCACCTGTGTGCGAGGTGTCCTACCACCTGCATGTGAGGTCTCCACCTGCATGAGGCCTTTTACTGTCTGTGCCACCACAGTACAAACAGTGTGGCCACCACTGCACAGTGTGCCACATTTTTTCCTTTCTTTCTTTATCCTCAACTCATATAGAAACCCTCAACCTCCCTACAACATCACAGGTGTGTCTTCTGTCAACAGAACTATCAATTATATTCAACTTTCTGTCTATTTCTATCTATTGTTCATCTACTTCTGCTGATCTATCTTTGTTTCCTTTTATTCTCTGTTGCAATCCAACAACTATTTATTCTGTCTTGACATTGACCAAACATCTTGGTGGCTTCTGTTCATACCATCTTTTTAAACAATAACATGTTGGGTGTAATGTTCAGGCTATGTTTTTCTGTATTGAATTATGCTGTTGTATCCATGGCTATTGTTGTACCTCCAAGTAGGCTGGGTACTTTAGCTGTACAATCATGTTGGTCTTTCTTCTATTTTATGCATCCACACTTAAATGCTTTGGCAGTGCTGATTACCATATTTTCTATTATACTTTCCTTTCACACAGGTCCAGTTGATGGACAGGGACATATGTGAGTAGTCATCATTATCAGTACAATACACCTGCACAGGCTTTGCCAATGGGTATGCCTGGGTATGGGTATGGGTATGTGACATCAGGCTGTTGATGTCCATATGCTTACTAAGTGCTACCTTCCTGTTTCATCTGACCACTGTACACATACATATACTACTGTACACACACTTACACACTTCCTGTCGACTATGTTACATTGGTCCATGCATTACTATACTTACTATAAGTAGAGTACAGGGTTACCATGATCAACAAGAACTATTCAGTTCCTGTTCCCACACATGACCTGTCATCTTCAGGTTATGGGTCCTGCCTGGGTCATCTGCAGCACTCTACTCTCTGCTCGTGTTCTTGGGATTACAACCCTCCCTCTTGTTGAAAGTGGGCAGCACAGCTAGGGAAGCGAACACATGACACAGAATTGATAAGTGTAAAACCCAAGGGTCATTGTAGCAAGAGACCAGGCTGTAAGATGGAGAAGATGTGTACCAGAGGGTAGAGGGTACACAGAAGAGAGAAAGAGCTGCATAGAGCAGGTATGCCAGAAGAGAACTCAGAGAGTAGAAGAGATACTCACCCCAGCACATGCAGAAGTGCTGAGGTGAGAAGATGATGAGGTAAAGAAGATATAGTCAAGGCCAAATAGAGTTAGAGAGGAGCCTAAACTGTAAAGATAGAAAGAGATAAGGATATGGAAGTATGTCCAGCATCCTAAGATAGGTAAAAATCAACAGGCATGGCATCTGTTGGATCTGGCAACCTCTATTTTGCAACCTTCCTTGACAATCATTCTGGTTTTGGCATTGTCTACCCTATCAAGCAGAAAGATCAGCTGTCACAGGTTCTGGAGCATTACCTCACATGGGTATGGAATCACCATGGCTGCTGGCTGCTAACCCTGCATTCTGACTGAGGGGGGGAATATGTCAGCTCCAAAGTTGCACAGCTTCTTGTGGATCACAGTATTGATCACCAGTGTATGGTGCCATACTCCCCACAGCAGAATGGGTGGGCTGAGCACTGGAACTGGACCATTCTTGATTGGGCATTGTCCCTTCTCCATTGCATGGGCCTGTCTCCAGGCTTCTGGGAGTTTGTGGTGCACATGGTGGTCCACACCTACAATGTGTCACTGGCTCAGTGTTTGGATTGGCTGACTCCTTTTTCATGATGGTCTCCATCATCAATGCCCCCTGATGTTTCACATCTCCATGTCTTTGGATGCTGTGCATGGGTAAAGATACCTGACCATCAGCACTCTAAGCTTGGAGCCTGGTCATGGCCACTCACATTTGTTGGCTATGAGGCTGGCACCAAGGGCTGGTTATTTTGGGACAAGATTTCACATCACACCATCATCAGCTGTGACACTGTCTTTTAGGAGGGTGTATTTCCTGCTGTCAAGTTGATTTCCTCACCCATGGTCCTGGACTCCTTTCCTCCACCTCCTCCAGTCCCACCTTCTAGTGGTAGTGACAGTGATGATGCAGACACACCTGGTCCTGCATCTGGCCCTGCACCAGTCCCTGGTGTTGCTGACATTGTGCCTGCTCCTCCTGTTGCTCCTGCACCTACTGCTGGCAATGACAGTGACAACAACAATGTAGGCTTGCCTGGTCCTGGGCCTGGTTTTGTACCAGTCCCAGGTGCCACTAACAATACCCCCACTCCTCCTGTCACTCCTCCAGGGGCTGTGGCTCTGTCTGTTTCCCCCCTGCATGTGTGGGCCTGCCACACAGTTTGTGTGGATGACACACCTCTGCCTGCCTCATCATGCTGGCACAGTAGCTCATCCTCTGCTCATCAGGAGCCCCACATCATCCTGGTTGAGGATGATGCTCCAACACTCTGTCACTCTCAATGCATTGGGCATCATCCTGCTCACTTTGGCAACAGCTCCTATGGGCCACACACTTTCATGGATATCCTTGGTGAGGGGGAGTCTGACAGTGACAATGTGCTCACAACAGCTCAGAGTGGCCCCTTGATTTCTGAATTCCTTTCCCATGCCATATCATATGACCCTCTTACACTCAAACAAGTGCTATCTGGTCCAGATGCTGACACTGGAGCTCTGCATGTGAAGAAGAGCTTACCTCACTCAGGGATCTTCACACCTGGGAACTCATTGACCTACCTTCAGGATGCAATCTAGTGGGTAACAAATGGGTCTTCAAACAAAAGGCAGATGGATGCTATAAAGCCTGTCTTGTAGCAAAGGGGTACACACAGATACATGGGGTGGACTACACTGAAACTTTCTCACCACTCACATGTTTTGAATCACTCCATACTCTCTTAGCCATAGCCACCCTTGAAGATTGGGAAGTACATTCCATGGATGTCAAAACAGCTTTCCTCAATGGTGACCTAGATGAGGAAATATACATGGAACAACCTCATGGTTTCATTGTCCCCAGAACAGAAGGAAAGGTCTGTCAACTTTCTAAAGCAATCTATGGGTTGAAACAAGTGTCTCAAAGATGGCATCAGAGGATGCACAGCTCTCTTCTTGGTCTCTCTTTCACCTGCACCTTCAATGATTCATGGATATACATCTCCACCTCCTTGTCCAAACCCCTCATCATTGTCCTCTACATTGACAATATCACAATCCTAGGAGGCTCCCTTGAAGAAGTTGAGGCATGTAAAGCAGCATTGAAGTCCATCTTCCAAATGACAGATCTAGGAGAGATCAAGTCATATTTGGGCCTTCATGTCACAAGAGATCACATGAATTGGACTCTAGAAATAGATCAAGAAGCATACATCGGCAGCTTCCTTGACTGATTCCAGCTGGTCAACTGCAACCCTACAACTACACTTCTGCCTCTTGACACAACTACACCTCTGCCTCTCAACACAACCCCTATGAAAGCAAACAACAGCTACATCACATCACCAGCTCTTCACAGTGACTACCAACAGCTGATTGGGTCTCTTCTGTATGCCACCATCATTTCATGCCCTGACATTTCCTTTGCTGTTATGAAGTCATCACAATTCTTGTCAAATCCACTACCACATCACTTATCCCTTGCATGCCATATCCTCTGGTATCTCAAAGGTACCATTCATTTACACATACACTATGGCAGAGAACAAGAATCAGGAGTTATTGGCTATTCAGACTTGGACTGGGCAGCCAATAGAGATGATCAGAAATTGGTTGGTACATACACTTTCCTTCTGGGAGGTGGAGCTATTGCCTGGACATCACACAAGCAACACACAGTACCCCTCTCCTCCACTGAGGCTGAGCATATGTTGTTGTCACAAGCTGCTGTGCAGGGTATGTGGCTGTGGTCATTGTTTCAAGAAATAGGTTTTGGTTTCACAACTCCACTTTTGCTTTATGGCAATAACAAAGGTTCCATCAACATCACTACCAATCCTGTTATCACTCATAGTACCAAGCACATTGACATTAGACATCACTACATCCATGAGTGCATTTCTTCTGATTCCATTACTGTACAGCACCTTCCCTCATCCCTTGTTACTGCTGACATTCTAACTAAACCTCTATCCTATCCCCTATTTTCTTCTCACCGCTCTGGTCTTGGGCTTGTAGAGTGTGTTCCCAGTAATGGGGGGTGTTGATGTCCATATGCTTACTAAGTATTACCTTCCTCTTTCATCTAACCACTGTACACATATGCATACTACTGTACACACTTCCTGTCAACTATGTTACATTGGTCCATGTATTACTATACTTACTATAAGTAGAGTACAGGGTTACTGTGATCAATAAGAACTATTCAATTCCTGTTCCCACACATGACCTGTCATCTTCACAGGCAAATACAGCAACATTAACATGCTGCATGCAATAATCATCCACAGTCACATCAATCATGCATTTGCTTCAGCACCAGAATAGAGGACTGGGTTCAGCTGACAAGGAGCAGGACAGATAGGATGTATAGGCTGAGGCTTGGTCCAGGCCTGCCAAAGTGACTGTGGAGTCACAAGTTGTGAAGTCAGCATTTGGTGCAATTGGCACTTTTCCTTTTTCACTCACCCTTTATAGTATGATACTTCATTTGCCTGCATCCAGACTCCACCTCATTTCCAATTATCCCTATGATTGACCCTGCATTGTAAATTTTCTGTTTTCTTTTGTTGTGCTCCAGTCCTGGAGCTAGACTTGTATTTAGATGGCTCATTGTCTGCCAGAAACAAATAGAATTCCCCTGCCCATGGTTTGTCTCCCCTCTCCCACCCTAGTTTGAAAGTGAAAAAGCACTTTCCATCCTTCCTCTCCTACATCCAATAAATCAAGAAAGTGTTACTGTTATGAGGCACTTGCTTAGGCACCTTGTAACAGACTTGTTTTTCTTTTTTCTTTTCTTTTCTTTTCTTTTATCTTACTTACTTTAAGTGCAGTATTAACTACAGTTGTTGAGCTTAGCTCCAACTTATAGTAAGGACTCTATCTCCTTTATAGTACTACAGTATTTACATACTGCACTGTGAGTTTTACTCCAAAGTACTATAAAACTTCCTTCTTATCTTCATTTATTTATTATAACATTTACTTGCTAAGGACTATTACTATACAATTAGCAAGGACTCATCCTCTTTCATCTTTTTTACCTTTGTTTATCTCTCATTTCACTCATACTTGTGGCTATGTTTACTTAGTTCACCATGGACACATCTGAGTCACATGATCTTGTTGATTGCTGTGCAATCATTGTTGATCTGTGAACTTTAACTACTTGTACTATTCTTAGGACTCTAATTGTGTATAAGTAGTTGAAAGACTGGCAGTCTCAAACCCCAGTCTTGTCAACTTTGCAATCTAGGGATTCTCCTATACTGTGCTTGACCTAAGCTCACCTCTATCTTGCTTAAACCCTAAGAACTAAGTCTAAGATCTCTAAGTCACTCTAAGCATCACTAAGACATCCTAAACTTGTCACACTGGATCCTCATTTAGTCATTGGTGGTATCATCCTCATCACCATCTTGTTGATCCCTCTCTTCATCATCATCAGGGATGTCTACTACACTATCTAAGCACATAACAACTACCTTGTTACTAGGGGTATAGTTATTGCAAACCTTCCCTAAGACCATCCAATAGGCTGCTCTTAGCAGTGTGCTGTTCATACAGCAGTGGCATGGGTGGATAGGGAGTTGCACACTGTTGACACAGCAGTGATGCATGCACACGGATGGGCACAGGAGAAGGGACATACCAATGGCTCACATCATCTTAAGTGGATGCAGCCAGCAAGTGAGTAAGCTGTGGTACTGCACTGGTACAGCAGCAGTGTGGGTGTGCATGTGGGCACAGCATCCTGAGATGCAGGCAGGTGGGAAGTGGGTAAGCAAGGGAGAGTCTGTGTGAGAGAAGATGCACCAATTTCACATGTCATCTTGAGTGGATGTGGGTGAGGCATGCAGGAACATTGCTGCAATGTGCTGGTACAGCAGTGGTGTGGGTGGGGTGGTAGTGGCTGCATGCTGTTCATACAGTGGCAGCATGGGAGGGAGGGTGTGTGGCTGCAGGGCCAGATAGTCTGTAGGGATAGCAAATGAGTCAGCTCCTGTGTTGGACTTTCTCACACTACTGTACTGTGTCACACTTCCTGCCACTACTTACCACATGGTCTGTGTGCACTACCCTTTCTGTATATAACTAGCCATCTGTCAGACTCCTATCACTGGCTTTATTCCCTGCCATTATTATTTCCTTTCTTTTATGTTTTACTTTTGATATGATTAGATTAGATCATATTATCTTTCTATCTTATCTGATCTACATCTAATCTTTATCACTTACAGTCTTTACTGCCTCATGGTAGTGGTTCCCACAGATGCTGCACATCTGTCAGCAGTATACCCACAGCTGCTGCACTCTAGTTACTGTATGACCTGCCCTTAGGTACTGCACCTGGTCTGTGCACATGTTCCAGTACTATAAGTAGTTAGATAGCTAGACAAATAGACCCTAGCTTGTTACAGCTGGTTCCACACCTTCTTCATTGGCTGAGATCCCTCATCCCTTGGCTTTGATCCAAGGCAGCTCCCAGTAAGCCCTCTTAAGGAGGCAGGGATAAGTTGGGTTTGCAGCATTCACTATGATGTCCATCATAGGTTTGTTGGTCTTGACACCATCTTGTACTTGATCTAAGAACACTTCTGATGTACTCTCTTCCTCCCACTTGCATGACTCAAAGCACCAGTTTACTGGTTGTTCTTTCCTCTATCTTGTTGTTATTAAAGGTTCTTCACCAACTCTCTCCTTATTTTCTTATCTCGAGATTTCCAGACTTTGAGTTACATCTTATCATATCTTTCTTTGTCCTGATGTGTTTAGGTTCTAACTCCGCACATACATAGTACACACTCTTATAGTTCAGACTCCGCATTTATGCATACTATAAAAGAGTTCCTGGGTGGCACAACTGCTTTCTTCAGTTGCTCATCTTGGACTCTAGGTACTGTAACTTTACTCTTACTCTAATTACTCAGTTGCTCATCTCAGACTCTGGTCCCCCACTTGGTGTGGTGTTTGTAGTGCTCATTGGTTCTAATCACAAGTCACAGTCTATCGAAACTTAACATATCTCTCACCTTATATCTGTTATCTGTTATCTCATATTTCATCTCCCCATAGTTGTAAGCACCATCACCATAGGAGCTCATCATCCTGCATGCAATTTGCTTTTTGTTATAACAGAAAAGATAAGCAGCCAGGCTATGCAGCACATGGTGGTGGTGATAGCCATGACATGCAGCACAGGGGTCAAGGCTCAGGTGTGATGACAATGTTGAGCCACCAGCACATGCAACATGGGGGTAGGAGCTCAGGGATGATGAAGCTGGTGAGCAGCCCATGGATGCAGTACATGGCAATAGTGAGCAGCCAGTACATGCAGTGTGGGGGTAGAGGCTTGGGTTTAATAACATTGGTGAGCAGCCAGCACATGCAGTGTGAGCAGTTGTAAAAAAGCTAGCATGTGCTGCTGCACAGTGCCACACTGCCATGCATGTGCTGTGCACACCACACCACACCAGGGGAGGACTTTTGTAGCACTACTTCCTCAACCATGTGTCAATGTCATTACAGTCTGCTTTTCCTTAATATGGGACTGCTTCCCAACTGACCTCCCATTCTTGAGTAGATATTGTGGTTGCATTTCTTGCAGTGGGTGCACAACTTCTGATTTTGACAAGGTGCACTGGAAGGCATGATGGCAGTGAGTGAGGAGGATGTTCTGGTATGCACTTCATTGAGATGGTGGGCACAGATGTTTGATGATGAAAGTTGTGTGATATTGGTGGTCCCAAGAACTGCAGAGGTGAGATGGCCCTAGGTGGGTGGTAGTGCTTGGAGATGGGGAAGCACAGGTTTGGTCAGACACATGTATTCCTGAGCTGCTGAGGTCCTCATGAGTAAGTGCCATGGTGTCCAGCTGAGGTGTGAGAGGTAGTGTGAGGTTGAGGCAGCTCTGGAAATTGTTTTGGAAGGCGACAAAGGTTGCCATAGTTGACTGTTTGCCATAGAGTGCTTCAAATGCCTCCCAGCAGTCCTTAATGGTGAGTATGTCACCTATGATAGCTCCTGGTACATCACCAAAATGATACTGCTTTTGCCATCTGGTTCTTGTTCACTCAATTCTCTATATCCTCCTCATTGGCAAGAGTTTGAGTCATGCCACTGTGTCCATTGCCCTGAGTGCTGAAGAGTGGTATGGGCTTGGTGGTGATGACCATGTGCCAGACACCCATGATAATGAGTGCTGATTTTACCATGGATGCCCATTGACAACAGATGTCAGATCCTTCAAGGATGATACTAATCTTGGGGATGGTGGTGGAGTTGGCAGTGGTGATGAAAAGAGAAAGGAGGTAGAGAATGAGGAGGAGATAGGAGGAGTTTAGATACATGTGGGGTGAGGGGAATCTGGCATCTGTGTGATGCACTATCTGAAGATAGCAAGGATGAGGAAAAGGTAGAGTATGATCAATAATGAGAGTACCAGTGACATAGCAGAGGGTGAGGAGGATGCTGGAAAGGGAGAAAGAGATTGGAGAAAGTATGACAGCAAGTGTGAGAGCAAGGGCTGAGAGGGGAGTGCACAATGAACTTGCAGGGACCATAGCCTATTGAACAACCAGTAAACTGGTGTTCAGATCTGCAGGTAATGTGCAAGAAGAAGATAATATTCAGGATAGTAGTCAAGTTGTATATATACATGCAGAGGCAGTGCACAGATCATGTGTGACAGAAGTGATGAGGTGGCTGTTTGTGTGTCTCATGGCAAATGAAAAAGGAAAGACAATGTACAGTAGACAAGCTCATGTTCAACAAAAAGGACACCCCACCATGCCTGGATTGTGTTGAGCCAAATTTTACCATTCTGTGGGTATTGCAGGCTGCAGTGCATGGTTTTGCAGTGAGTGGGTTCAGAAGGAGGGAGGGAGGGGGGACACACCAGAAGAAGATAATGATAGTGCCAATCATGTAGCCCATGTTGAGAGCATACCTGCACATCACATTGTCAGCAGCAAGTAGTCATATGCTGTTGACACAGTGGCAACATGGGCACACAGGTGGGCACAGTGTGCCTCAGACATTAGATAGTGAGAGGTTGTGTCAATTTTTCTCTATCTCAGGACACTGGTCATACTTATACATACTGAGTACATCTTTCATCTCATTTTATCCACTACCAGCTTCTTGATATGCTGATAGGTATATCACATGGATTTATTTACTTCATCCACTTCACTCTCCATTTGGAATCACCTGCTAAGAGCAGCCTATTGGATGGTCTTAGGGAAGGCCTGTGATAATTATACCCTTGGTAACAAGGTAGTTGATATGTGCTTGATAAGCGTAGTAGCCATTCCTGATGATGATGAAGAGTGGGATCAACAAGATAGTGATGAGGATGATTCCACCAATGACTATATGAAAATCCAGGATGATGAGTTTAGGATGTCTTGGTGACATTTAGAATGACTTAGAGATATTAGACTTAGTTCTTAGAGGAGTGAAGTGAGATTGTAGCAAGCTCAGGTCAAGCGCAGTATAGGAGAATCCCTAGATTGTGAAGTTGACAAGACTGGGGTTTAAGACTGCCAGGCTTTCAACCACTTATACAAAACCAGAGTCCTAAAGATAGTACAAGTAAGTAAGGTTCACTGATCAATGATGATTGCACAGCAATCAATGAGATCATGTGACCAAGTTGCATCCATAGTAAGCTAAGTATAAGGTAGCCACAAGCATGAGTGAAATGAGAGGTAAACAAAGATAAACAAAGATAAAATCAGATGAGTCCTTGCTAATTATATAGTAATAGTCCTTAGCAAGTAAATGTTGTAATAAATAAAAGAAGATAGAAGAAAGATAAGATGCTTTATAGTACTTGGAGCTAAGCTCACACTCTGGTATGTAAATACTAAAGTACTATAAAGCAAGAGATAAAGTCCTTACTATAAGTATGAGCTAAGCTCAAGCTGTAGTTAATACTACACTTACAGTAAGTAAGATATAAAAGAAAAAGAAAAAGAAATAAACTGTTATGAGGTACCTAAGCAAGTGCCTCATAACATCACCTTTGTTCTCTTATCTAAAGCTCCTCTTTAACCTTATCATAGCTTTACTATGAGGCCAATGCCAGACAGCAAGGTCACACAAGAATACCAAAGAGGAAGAGGAGTAGATTGATAGCACAAGAGTGTGAGGCTGACACTATGTCAAAGCCAAACAACAAAAGAAAAAGCTAAAACAACAAAAGGACAATTGCACTTAGACTAGTGGATATCATTAGTATAGTAAGACAATGAGAAGACTAGAAGCTACTGCACCTAGTGGATATCCCAGATGATCAGAACTGGGGATAAAACACTAAGTGGGCTATTGTATTTATAGTACTGGAACCAGTGCACAGACCATGCTATACACTATAGGGCCAGAACATGAGAACAAAAATAGATGAGGTCATAGCTAATAATAGAAGGGACATGTCAGTGTTGTACAATAGGTGCAGCAACAGTGAGAACAATAAGTAAGCACTCTGCAGTCAGGGTGGGAATGATAAGTAAGATTCCACAGCAACAGTGAGAAAATGAGTCATAACTACTTTGTAAGTGGGCTGATCAGAGATTGGACAACTGGCATGTCATTGGCTGATAGAGATGAACAAATGGAATGCATGACTGTGAGAATCACTTTGATAGATCAGGAGTGATTATAAGATCTATGATGATAGAAATATAAGAAAAATAGGGAAAAAAAATGAAGAGAAAAATAGAGAGAATAAAAGCAGCCTGACAAAGAGACTAACATGCTTGGATATCTCAGATGTACTAAGCTAAATAATACATGCTATACAGACATAGTATATATAGCAAAGTACCCTGCACATGGACTAGTCACAGTAACATAGGGCAGGCAAATAAAATGATGAGCACAGTAGTATAGTACAGCATCAGTAAGAATGTGCAGCATTCTGTGTGAAAATGAGTCATGAGCAAGTAGTAAGTGGGCCAATGAGTAATCATGGATATGTAATGAATCAGACCACTTTCCAAGATAATATAGTAAAAGATTTGGATTAGATTGGATCAGTAGATCATAAGATATAATCAAATCTTCAAACAATATGCATATAGAACAGGAAGAATAATAGTAGAAAATGTAAGAAAAATAGAGTGTCCTGACATTTACTATAACTTTTCCCTTTCATTGCTCTACCACCTCAGCACCTTTGCATGCTGCTGAGGTAGGTCTCTCCTTTACTCTTTGCATCTTGTCTGACATACCTGCTCTGTGTGGTTACTCTCTATATCTCTGTGTACCTCTCTATCTGTATGCTGCTAAGAATGGCCTATTGGACAGTCTTAGGTATTTGTTAATGAAGTACTCCTGGTAATGAGATGATTGATGTAGTTGATGTAGATGTTCCTGACAACAATGAAGAGAGGGATCAACAAGATAGTGATGAGAATGATAGCTCTGATGACTATATGAGGATCCAGAGTGACAAGTATAGGAGAATCCAGAGATTGCAATGTCAACAAGACTGGGGTTTAAGACCACCAGGATTTCAATTACTTACACAAATGAGATGTCTGAAAGATAGTACAAGTAATTAAAGTTCACTGATCAATGATGATTGCACAGCAATCAACAAGATCATGTGACTAGAGATGCATCCATAGTAAACTAAGTAAATAGCCACAAGTGCAAGTGAAATGAGAGGTAAACAAAGGTAAATAAAGATGAGATAAGATGAGTCCTTGGTAATTGTATGGTGATAGTGCTTTAGCAAGTATATGTTATAATAAATAAAATAAGAAAAAGATAAAGATGCTTTTACAGTACTTGGAGCTGAGCTCACAACTAAGTATGTGAATACTATAGTACTGTAAAGGTGAATGGGATAGAGTCCTTACTATAAGTTGGAGCTAAGCTCACAGCTGTAGTTAATACTACACTTATAGTAAGTAAGATATGATGAGTTCCCAGAAAGGTGGCACTCACAACCACAACTGCAGGTATACTTGAGATGAGTTGAGAGATGAGAGAGGTAAGACAGGACATAGGTGAGAGTGAGAGAGAACATCAGAAGTGTTGTTATTTGAAGTACAAGATTGCTTTCTTATATACAGATGAGTGATGCACACAGACTATGTAAGACAAGTGGCTGTAAGTGTGACATAGTATACAGAAGTGTGGCAAAAGTCAACAAGATAAGAGAAAAAAGAAAAACAAGTCCATTATGAGGTGCCAAAGCAAGTGCCTCATAACAGATACTGTCACAGATGATATCCTATTACTCCCTTATCTGTAAACTAGTGTAAAAACCTGTTGCATTGCAACATCAAGTTATAAGGCATCATCTGTGAAAGTATACATAGCTTGTTGCAACAGAAAATGAAAGGAAATAGTCCTCTATCTATCTACAGACCAAGTCCAATTGCTTCTCCAGCTATAAAGTAAAGACCTATCCTATTGCATTGCATCATTAACTAAACCAGACATAGTTAAGTGAGTTGCAACATTCCTCACCAATGTCCCTGTCCTATCCCTGCCCCTGTCCCTGTCCCTGCCCCCATCCCTAGTGATCATCACTGGCTATCACACATGAAAACCCATACCCAGGCATACCCATTGGCAAAACCTGTGCAGGTGCATTGTACTGACAATGATCAGTACTCATACATGTCCCTGTTCATCAGCCCAGGAACACTGGACCTGGACCTGTGTGTAAGGAAAGTAAAATGGAAAATACTGTCAAAGCATTTAAGTGTAGATGCAAAAAAAATAGAAGAAAGACCAACATGATTGTAGAACCAAAGGACCCAGCATACTTGCAGGCACAATGATACTTATGGGTACAGTAGCATGATTCAATACAGAAAAACATAGCCTGAACATTCTGCCCAACATGTTATTGTGTAAAGGGTTGGTATGAACAGAACCCACCAAGAGGATTGCAAAACATCAAGATAGAGTAAATACCTGCTACATTGAATTATCAACTAATTACAGTTGTAGATATATATAGCAACAGTGAATAAAAGGAACCAATGATAGATGTAAACAAAAGTGTATGAACACTAAGCACAAAGTTGAATATAATTGATAGTTCTGTTGACAGAACACATACCTGTGATGTTGTAGGGAAGTTGAGGGTTCCTATGTGAGTTGAGGATGAATGATAGAAAGGAAAAAGAGGGCACAACATTCAGCTGCTGGTGCACACCAGCACAATGCAGCTGTCAGAACATACTTATTTTTCTGTTCATTCTACAATTTCTTTCACTCTTATCACTCAAGATCTACTAGAGATATCTTATCTCATCTTATCAGATCATCAGTAGATCTTATTGTGATTATCTATGACTCATACTCATTTAGTCATTAGGCCACTTACTATACATTTATAACTACATTTCCCATGGACACTTACTGATGCAGTGCAATGCTGCACATTGCTTACTGATACTTCTCACAGATGCTGCGCATCTTATTTACATACACCTGCCCTACAGTGACAGCACATGGTCTGTGTGCTGATTCCTGTAGTATATAAAGACTCTCATGTAGTAGATAGCTCTTTAGCTTTATACATCTGAGATATCCACTACACAGTGTGACTCTTCTAAGGTGTATTGTCTCCTCTCTTGCAAATCCCCTCTCCTTTCAATTGTGACCTCGCTGTCCTAGTGTGTGCCTCACAATTGTATAAAGCTCTCCACAGCGACCTCACCCCTTCCCTAACCCCTACACCTCTGTCTCAAACCATCATTCCCCTCCCTCCTCACTCAAGAGAGCATTGTATTGTCATAGTTCTCCAGTTCTTCATAGTTCAGCTGCAGCACTGGGCCTTATATTGCCTCAGCAAGCAGTGCTAGGGTGTCTACCACTTAGTGGGGCATCGCAGAACCTCCTGACAACCATTCAAACCAGGAGTACTATACATTTTACTATAACAAGATCTGTTTCATAAAATACTAGTAGTAGATATATACTGGTACATATGTCTTTATACTCCACCTTCCATTTTGTGTTGAAAGGCCTATTCCCTTGAAAAAGGAATAGTGAGTTCTCACTTCATGTTATGAGGCACTTGCTTTGGCACCTTGTAACGTGTTTCTTTTTTTTCTTTTTCTTTTTCTTTTATCTTACTTACTATAGTAAAGTGTAGTATTATTACTACAAGTGTGAGCTTAGCTCCACTTTACTTAGTAAGGACTCTCCTCTTTCTTTTCTCTTTTATAGTACTTAAGTATTCACATACTTAAGTGTGAGCATAGCTCTAGGTACTATATTAGACTTATCTTTTTCTCTTTTATCTTTCTTTTATTTATTATAACATTTACTTGCTAAGGACTATTACTATACAATTAGCAAGGACTTTACTTTCTTGCCTTTATCTACAGTTGTTTATCTCATGTTCGCTTCGTGTTTGTGGCTGAGCCACTTATATCACATGGATGCATGCTTACTGCACATTACTGCGCATTATCGCGCATTACTGCGCATTATTGTTTACTTACTGTGCATTACTGCGCAACCTTACTATACTTAGATCTCCAGTTTTGTATAAATAGTTGACAGACTGGCGGTCTTAAACCCCAGTCTTGTCAACTTTGCAATCTAGGGATTCTCCTATACTGCGCTTGATCTACACTCGCTACAAGCCCGTTTCTTCTCAACTAAAGAACTAAGTCTAAGATCTCTAAGTCACCCTAAAAGTGTCACTAGATATCCTACATCTTGTCACTCTGGATCCTCAAATCGTCATTGGTGGAATCATCCTCATTTCAATCTCATTGATCCCAATCTTCATCGTCATCAGGAACTTCTATTACGTGCATCAAGCACACATCCAACCTCCAGTTACCAGGAGTATCAATATAGACCTTCCCTAAGACCATCCACTAGGCCGCTCTTAGCACTCTCGAGACGAGTGGATCATAAAGAGGGGGTGGAACATGACAATGAGAATGTCATACTGCTTAAACCCGAATTTTTCACCAAACCAAAACATATACAAGCAGTAATGACAAACAATATTCCACTTCTTCAAAAGATCGCAGATGAACAGGAGAAAGATGGAGATGTCAAGATGTGGGTAGAACTATCAGCAGATGAATGCAAAACAGCAACTATAGTGGGATGGGGACAAAATAAAAAAGGATTACTCACATACTGTTGTTATTAAAGGTTCTTCACCAACTCTCTCCTTATTTTCTTATCTCAAGATTTCCAGAGTTTGAGTTACATCTTATCATATCTTTCTTTGTCCTGATGCGTTTAGGTTCTAACTCCGCACATATACTGTACACACTCTTATAGTTCAGACTCCGCATTTATGCGTACTATAAAAGAGTTCCCAGGTGGCGCAACTGCTTTCTTCAGTTGCTCATCTTGGACTCTAGTCCCCCACTTAGTGTGGTGTTTGTAGCTTCCATTGGTTCTAATCACAAGTCACTGTCTATCGAAGTTTAACACATACAAAGACAAAATCCTAGTCCCAGACAGTTGCAGAGCAGACGTTGTCAGACAATGTCACAACACTCCGATTGCAGGACATCCAGGACAATGGAGAACACTGGAGATAGTGTCAAGAATGTTTTGGTGGAAAGGCATGGCGGCATACATTGGAAAATATGTCAAGAGTTGCAATATATGCCAAAGAATGAAGACAATCACTCAGAAACCCCAAGGAGAACTGACTCCAAATGAAATACCATCTCATCCCTGGCAAATCATCTCTACAGACCTGATCACACAATTACCCAACAGCCAGGGATACGATTCAATTCTAGTGGTTGTTGATCGTTTCTCAAAAATGATTCACACTATGGCAACAACATCCGACATTACTGCTGAAGGAGTGGCACAATTGTTCAGAGACAATATTTGGAAACATCATGGACTACCTGAAAAGATTCTATCCGATCGAGGTCCTCAATTCGCTTCCAAAATGATGAAAGAGCTGAATTGACTATTAGGCATTAAAACAGCCTTATCTACAGCCTATCATCCACAAACAGATGGTCAAACAGAAAGGATTAATCAAGAAATTGAGCAATACCTTCACATATTTGTAGATCATTGACAATCAGACTGGATGAATTGGTTACCCATGGCTGAATTCTGTTACAATAACAGAGTCAATGCCTCTACCAAATATTCTCCTTTCATATTGAACTCTGGACAAAATCCAAGTATGGGATTTGAACCAGGCAAGACGTCCACTATTGATTCGGTAGAAAATTTCATTGAAGGACTAAAGAGGACAAGGGAAGATGCAGAATCAGTGCTAAGAAAAGCAGCTGATGACATGAAGAAGTACTACGATGTGCACAAGGGAAAAACTCCCCAATATCAAATTGGAGATAAAGTATGGTTAGATGCATCTAACATACAAACGGGACAACCAACTCGAAAACTAGATCATAAAAGACTTGGACCATATCCAATCGTCAAAGTGCTTTCAAATAATGCATATGAACTAGCACTTCCCAAGTCCATGAAGATCCATCCTGTTTTTCACATCATCAAATTACTACCCTACTCTCCAAATGATATTCCAGAACGGATCATAAAAATTCCTCCACCACCCATCATCAAGGATAACATTGAACAATATGAGGTTGAAAAGATCTTAAATAGCAGAAAATATCACAGAAATGTTCAATATCTTATCAAATGGAAGAATTACCCAGAAGATGAAAATTCCTGGGAACCAGCACACATCATGATCAAAGACATACCCAAGCTGATCAAAGAATTCCATAATGAACATCCAACCGCTATCAGATCTATCCAACATTGTTCCATCCCTATCAAACAACTTTCCGACTTAGCAACCTTACCTACTCATGGATCAGAGCATGCAGCAGGATTAGACCTTTACAGTGTGGAAGAAATTGTTATTCCCACACATGGCCAAAAATTAGTTGACACTCAAATCTCCTTGGCTATATCAGACAATTGCTATGGATGTATTGCTCCTTGCAGTGGTCTGGCTGTCAAAAACTCTATCCATATCAGAGCAGGAGTAATCAACTCAGACTATCATGGCCCTGTAAAGATCCTATTGGTCAATCTCAGTGATGATGACTTTATTGTCAAAATCAAAGACCACGTTGCTCAATTGATCTTGGAACATATATCCCTTGTTAAAGTTGAAGAAGTCACTTCCTTGGATGATACCCAATGTGGAGATAAAGGTTTTGGATCTACTGGAGTTTCCTCTGCTCATCAAGTCATCTCGCCCTAAGAAGGGGGGTATTTGTCAGAATGTACTTATTTTTCTCTTCATTTTACGATTTCTTCTATCCTTATCACATAAGATCTACATAAGATATCTTATCTCATCTTATCTGATCATTAGTAGATCTTATCGTGATTATCTATGACACATATCCATTTAGTCATCGGGCCACTTACTGTACAATTATGACTACAATTCCCACAGACACTTACTGATGCAGTGCAATGCTGTGCATTGCTTACTGATACTTCTCACAGATGCTGTGCATCTTATTTACATACACCTGCCCTACAGTGACAGCACATGGTCCATGCGCTGATCCCTGTAGTATATAAAGACTCTCATGTAGTAGATAGCTCTTTAGCTTTATACATCTGAGATATCCGCTATACAGCATGACTCATCTAAGGTGTATTGTCTCATTCCTCGCCAATCCCCCTCCTTTCAGTTGTGACCTTGCTGTCCTAGCATGCACCTCACACTCTGGCACCCCAGTGATGCTCCACCCAACATCTCCCATCTTCATGTGTTCGGTTGTCATGCATGGGTCAAGATGCCCAATTATCAATGTTCCAAGCTCAATGCCAAGTCCTGGCCTCTCACCTTTGTCAGATATGAGGCAGGCACCAAGGGCTGGATGTTTTGGAACACCCACAATCATCATCTCATTGTCAGCTGCAATGCCATGTTTGAAGAAACTGTCTTCCTGGCTGTTGACATTGTTTCTCATCTGACTGTTTGGGACCTTTTTCCTGTGCCCCCTCCTACTGCTGGCATTGACTCTGACAATGACTCTGACAGTGACTCTGATGATGACTCTGCCACCCCTGGCCCTGGGGACAACAACCCTGCAGCTCCTGTGGTCAGTGCTCCACCTGCTCCACTTCTGACTGGGAATGATGATGCACCACCTGTGGTCCAGCCTCCTCTACCTCCACCACAACATGTCACAGACATGGAGCCTCCTCTCACTGCCAGCACTCCCATTACTCCTCCCAGGTCTTCCACACCAATTGTTGCCCCTCCATGGGTGCATGCCCAGCATGTCACTCAAGCTGATGACACACCCTTGGCTCCTGCCCCTCACTGGTAGGGTCAGTCTGTGTCCCCTCACCATGAGCCATGCATTGTTCTAGTCAATGATGATGCACCTGCACTCCATCACTCTCAATGCATTGGCTGGCATCCTGCTCACTTCACTGATAGTTCATATGGCCCACGTGCCTTTGTCAATATCCTTGGCAAGGGGGGGTCTGACAGCAATGATGTCTTTGCAATGCCACAGAGCAGGCCCTCAATCTCAGCCATACTCTCCCATGCCATCTCTTGCAATCCACTCACTCTTCAGCAGGTGCTCTCCAGCCCTGATAGTGACTCCTGGCATTCTGCTTGCAAAGAAGAACTCATGTCACTGCAAAAGCTCCACACCTGGGACCTTGTTGATCTCCCAACAGGCCACAACCTTGTAGAGAATAAATGGGTCTTCAAGCAGAACACTGATGGTCACTATAAAGCACAATTGGTTGCAAAAGGCTATACACAGATTCATGGAGTCAACTACACTGAGACTTTCTCCCCTGTCACACACTTTGAGTCACTCCACACACTGCTCACGATAGCCACTTTGGAGGATTGGGAAGTCCATTCAATGGACATTAAATCTGCCTTCCTGAATGCAGATCTTGACGAAGAAATCTACATGGCCCAACCTCACAGCTTCGTAGTACCAGGGACAGAAGGAAAAGTTTGTCGACTAACAAAAGTGATCTATGGACTGAAACAAGTGTCATGCCAATGGCATCACAAGATGCACAGTACCTTGCTAAATCTATCCTTCTCCTGCACCCTCTCTGACTCAGGCATATATATCTCTACTTCCTCTTCTCAACCACTCATCATAGTCCTATACATTGATGACATCACCATCCTAGGGGGTGTCAGGCCACTATTATTTTCCCTATTTTTCTCTTCATTTTTCTCTATTTTCTTATACCTCTATCATCATAGATCTTACAATCGCTCCTGATTCATCAAAGTGATTCCCATGGTCATGCATTCTTTCTCTTTGTCTTTATCAGCCAATGACATGTATGTCATCCGATCTCCAATCAGCCTGTTCTATCTTTAGCTACACTTCATTTTCTCACACTTACTGTGTATGCTCACCAATCCTTCTCACACCTGCTGCAGAGTATCACCAATCACTCTCACAGTTGCTGCAGAGCCTCAGTCAGCACTGATGTGTCCCCTCTATTATTAGATATGACATCATTACTATAGTTCCTCATACTCCATCCCTATACTGTACTGCTTGGTCTGTGCATGCTCTAGGATACTATATATACACAGGACTCCTAGTGGTTTATTCCCCAGTTCTGATTATCTGGGATATCTGCTAGGTACAGTACTCTTCTCTCTTCTCTTTTACTATATGCTAAATATATCTGGGATATCCACTAGTTGAAGTGCAATTGTCCTTTTTGTTTGTATTAGCTCTTTTCTTCAGTTGCTCAGCTTCAACTTAGTGTTGGCCTCACAGGGGGATCACTGGAAGAAGTGGAACAATGCAAGATGGTGCTTAAGTTGATCTTTCAGATGATGGACCTAGGAGAAATCAAATCATACCTAGGCCTTCACATCACATGAGATCAACCAAAGTGTACTCTGGACATTGACCAAGAAGTGTACATCAATGACCTTCTTGACCACTTCCAGCTTACAGACTGCAATGCAACAACAACTCCTCTCCCACCAGGTGCCATACTCACCAAGGTGGGCTCTGACTACACTGCTCCACCATCCCTTTGCAGTGACTACCAGCAACTGATAGGCTCCCTGCTCTATGCCACCATTGTATCTAGGCCTGACATCACCTTCACTGTTATGAAGCTGTCACAATTCCTTTCCAACCCACTTCAGCTCCACCTCACATCTGCACATCATGTGCTATGCTATCTCAAAGGAACTATCCACCTCCATATACAATATGATGGCAATGGATGGTCTGGAGTAATCAGTTTTTCAGATTCTGATTGGGCTGCTGATCAAGACAACAGAAAGTCCATTGGAGCACACACATTTATGCTAGCTGGAGGTGCCATTGCCTGGTCCTCTTGTAAGCAATACACAGTATCACTTTCCTCAACAGAAGCAGAGTACATGTCATTGTCACAAGCTGCTGTGCAATGGATGTAGTTGTGATCATTATTCCAGGAAATAGGTTTTGGTTTTTCTTCCCCACTGCTACTGTATGGAGACAACAAGGGTTCTATTGACATAGCCACCAACCCTATCATTGTTGGTTTTTTCATTACCTTATGATGCTGATCACACTGTTTACTTATTAAGTATACTTATCTCTATCTCATCTTATTGGTATTTCTTTTCTCTTTATGGTTTGAGCTCCTCTTCAACTCTATTTTGCTCTTACTATATTTTCTTTATCTCATCATCTTCTCACCTCAGCACTTCTGCATGTGCTGAGCTCTCTCTGTCTTCTGTGTACCCTCTTTCCTCTGGTACACATCTTCTCTATCTTACAGGCCTTTGGACTGTTGTTCTCTTGGGTCATTGATCTCCACCTGGGCTAACAAACCTATATCTGCAATGTGATGCTCAATCTGCTATTTGCCACTTTGCCCATATTTCAGCAATCATCACTCATGGCACAAAACACATAGACATTCACCATCATTGCATTCATGAATGCCTCTCCAACAATACTATAGCTGTGCAGTGTCTCCCTTCTTCTTCTATTACTGCTGACATTCTAACCAAGCCCTTGTCTCTCCCCCTTTTTTCTTTACATTGCTCTGGACTTGGCCTTATTGAGTGTGTTCCCAGTATGGGGGGTGTTGATGATCATATGCTGACTAACATCTCCTTCCCTTTTTTGGCTGACTACTTGTGAGGCACATGCTTAAGACAGTGAGGTCACAACTGAAAGAAGAGGGAATTGGCAAGAGTATGAGACAATACACCTTAGATTGTCACGCTGTATAGCAGATATCTCAGATGTATAAAGCTGAAGAGCTATCTACTACATGAGAGTCTTTATATACTACAGAGATCGGTGCACAGACCATGTGCTGTCACTGTAGGGCAGGCATATGTAAATAAGATGTGCAGCATCTGTGAGAAGTATCAGTAAGCATCTGTGGGAAACATAGTCATAAATGTACAGTAAGTGGCCTGATGACTAAATGAGTATGGGTCATAGATAATCACGATAAGATCTACTGATAATCAGATAAGATGAGATAAGATATCTCTAGTAGATCTTGAGTGATAAGGATGAAAGAAATTGTAAAATGAAAAGAAAAATAAGTACATTCTGACAAATACCCCCCTTCTTAGGGTGAGACAACTCGATGAGCAAAAGAAACTCCAGTAGAACTGAAACCTTTAGCACCTCTTTGTGTATCATCCAATGAAGTGACTTTAGCCAGAGATATATGTTCTAGAATCAATTGAGCAATTTGGTCTTCGATTTTGACAGTAAAGTCATTATCACTGAGATTGATGAGTAGAATCTTTACTGGTCCACAATAGTCTGAGTCAATAACTCCTGCTCCAATATGGATTGAGTTTTTGACAGCCAAACCACTGCGAGGAGCAATACATCCATAACAGTTATCTGGTATAGCCAAGGAGATTTGAGTATCAACTAATTTCTGACTGTTACGAGGCACTTGCTTTGGCACCTCATAACACGATTTCTTTTTCTTTTTTCTTTTTTCTTTTATCTTACTTACTATAGTAAAGTGTAGTATTATTACTACAAGTGTGAGCTTAGCTCCACCTTACTTAGTAAGGACTTTCTTTCCTCTTTTATAGTACTTAAGTATTTTACATACTTAAGTGTGAGCATAGCTCCAAGTACTATAAAAGACTTATCTTTTTCCTTTTATCTTTCTTTTATTTATTATAACATTTACTTGTTAAGGACTATCACTATACAATTAGCAAGGACTCTCCCTTCTCGTCCTTATTTACCTTTGTTTATCTCATGTTCATTTCGCGTTTGTGGCTGAGCCACTTATATCACATGGATGCGTACTTACTGCGCAAGACTGCACAACTTTATTATACTTAGATCTCCAGTTTTGTATAAATAGTTGACAGACTGGTGGTCTTAAACCCCAGTCTTGTCAACTTCGCAATCTAGGGATTCTCCTATACTGCGCTTGATCTAAGCTCATTACAAACTCACTTCCTTCTCTAAGAACTATGTCTAAGATCTTAAGGCCACTGAACGTTGCTAAAACATCTTACACTATTCATACTGGATCCTTGAATCGTTATTGGTGGAATACTCCTCATCTCAATATCGTCAATCCCATTCTTCATCATCATCAGGAAACTCTATTATGTGCATCAAACTCATGCTATAACTCAAGTTACCAGGAGTACCAATTTAGACCTTCCCTAAGACTGCCCAATAGGCTGCTCTTAGCACTGACCATGTGCAGGGATTACAATTTCTTCTGCACTGTAAAGATCTAGTCCAGCAGTGTGCTCTGATCCTCGACTAGGTAGAGTTGCTAAGTCAGAAAGTCGTTTGATAGGAATTGAACAATGTTGAATTGATTGAATAGCAGTGGGATGTGTGGTGTGGAATTCTTTAACCAGCTTGGGTACATCTTTGATCATAATATGTGCTGGTTCCCAGGAATTTTCATCTTCTGGGTAGTTCTTCCATTTGATAAGGTATTGGACATTCCCTTGATATTTTCTGCTGTTCAAAATCTTTTCAACTTCATATTGTTCAACATTATCCTTGATGATGGGTGGTGGAGGAATTTTTATGGTTCTTTCTGGAATATCATTTGGAGAATATGGTAGTAATTTGACAACATGAAAGACTGGATGGATTTTCATGGATTTGGGTAGTGCTAATTCATAAGCATTGTTTGAAAGCACTTTGATAATCGAATACAGGCCCAATCTTTTATGATCCAATTTACTAGTTGGTTGTCCTGTCTGTATGTTAGATGCATCTAACCAGACTTTGTCTCCAATTTGATATTTAGGAGTTTTTCCTCAATGTGCATCATAGTACTTCTTCATATCATCAGCCACTTTCTTCAACGCTGATTCTGCATCCTCTCTTGTTCTCTTCAACCCTTCAACAAATTTTTCTACCGAATTGATAGTGGATGTCTTGTCCAGTTTGAATCCCATACATGGGTTTTGTCCAGAGTTTAGCATGAAAGGAGAGTACTTTGTGGAGGTATTGATTCAATTATTATAGCAGAATTCTGCCATTGGTAACCAATTCATCCAATCTGATTGATGGTGGTCGATGAAAATGCAGAGGTATTGTTCAATTTCTTGATTAATCCTCTCTGTTTGACTGTCTGTTTGTGGATGATATGCCATAGATAAGGCTGTTTTGATACCCAATAACCAATTCAATTCCTTCATCATTTTGGAAGCAAATTGGGGACCACGATCAGATAAAATCTTCTTGGGTAATCCATGGTACTTCCAAATATTATCTCTGAACAATCTCACTTCAGCAGTCATGTTGGATGTGGTTGCCATTGTGTGAATCATTTTAGAGAAACGATCAACAACCACTAGAATTGAGTTGTACCCTTGGCTATCTGGTAATTGTGTGATGAGATCCATAGATATGATTTGCCAAGGGTGACTGGGTATTTCATTTGGAGTCAGTTCTCCTTGTGGTTTCTGAGTAATCATCTTTGTTCTCTGGCATATATCACAACTTTTGATGTACTTCCCAACATATGCTGCCATCCCTTTCCACCAGAATGTTCTTGACACTATTTCTAATGTCCTCCATTGCCTGGGATGTCCTGTGATAGGGGTATCATGACATTGTTTAACGACATCTGCTCTGCAACTGTCTGGGATGAGGATTTTGTCTTTGTACATGAGTAATCCCTTTTTATTTTGTCCCCATCCTGCTATGGTAGCTGTTTTGCATTCATCTACCAACAATTCTACCCACATCTTGACATCTCCATCTTTCTCCTGTTCATCTGCTATCTTTTGAAGAAGTGGAATATTGTTCATCATTACTGCTTGTATGTGATTTGATTTGGTGAAAAATTCAGGTTTAAGCAGTATGATGTTTTTGTTGTCATTTTCCACCCCCTCTTTATGATCTGCTTGTCTCAAGAGGAGATCAGGTTTGGCCAAACTCTTCCCCGGTCTGTGGGAAAGGTGAAAGTTGAACCTAGAAAGAAATAGAGACCATTGGGCCTGGTGATGGTTCAATTTCTGGGCACTCATAAAGTACTCTAGGTTTTTGTGATCCGTAAGGATC
>QLPN01002826.1:0-10704 GCA_003314395.1 Albatrellus ellisii
TGGCTAATAGCCAGTGATAATCAATGGGGATGGGGACAGGACAGGGACATTGACAAGGTCTGTTGCGACTTCTGTATAATGACACAGATAGATATTTGATTATGTCTCATTCAGTCAATGTTGCAACACAACTTTACAGCTGGAGAGGCAATCAGAATTGGTCTGTAAATCGGACTGGGTCTGTAGATAGATAGTGTATTTTTTCCTTTTATTTTCTATTGCAACAACCTACATATACTTTCACAGATGATGCCCTATAACTTGGTGTTGCAACACAATAGGTCTTTACACTAGGGACAGGGATATGACAGGAACATTGGTGAGGAATGTTGCAACTTATTTAACTATGTCTGATTCAGTTTGTGTTGCAATGCAATAGGTCTTTACTTTATACCTGGAGAGGCAATTGGAATTGGTCTGTAGATAGATAGAGTACTATTTCCTTTTATTTTCTGTTGCAGTATACCTTCACAGGTGATGTCCTATTGCTCCATGCTGCAATGCAACAGGGTTCCTAGGGAGGATCACCCTTGAATGTGATGTATCCTGAGGTTTTACAAAATGTTTTACCAGGGCCTTAGTGAGCTTTGTTGCTAACAGACTATATACCATTTTCTTATTTAATGTGGTGTAGAAGAAGCAGCAGCAACACAAGGAGTGGAGTGTTCAGGCAAGATTGTTTTCTGTATTGGATTGGTAGATTGTACTGTTGAATTGCACTGTTATATTGTGCTCATCTATTTTCTCCCCTCTTATGTGATGGTACAGGGTTTATGATGGAAGGACAGGTAGGAGGTGATTGGGATTTGGAAATTGATTTGTAAATTGGTGTTGGTTTGTGAACTGGGATTGGTATATAAATTGGACATGGATAGAGTACTGTTTCCTTTGATTCTCTGTTGCTACAACTATGCATACTGTCATAGATGATATGCTGTTATGATGTAGATTGGAATTGGTCTATAAATGGGTTCTGTTGCAACAAGCTATGTATACTTTCTCAGATGATGTCCTATTACTCCATGTTGCAACGCAACAGGTTTTTACACTAGTTATAGATGGTGAGATGATGTGGTCATGTGCACATGTCAGAGCCATCATTGACAACCACATATTAGGTAACTCAAAACAGCCTGTCCTGTCGTGGAGCACATCTCTGGATGTAGCTGTGCTTTGTTGTTGCCATCCAACATGACATCTGTCAGCTCTCCCATTACCACCCTATCACTTGCTTGGCCTACCAGGGGGCTGCTCCGAGCTGTGCACCAGTCAATCATTTACTGGGGGCTTCTAATCAGCTTTGCACCAAACAAAAGATCCACATGTGATAAAAGGATAGCAAGAGGGTGCCTACTGAAACAATCAAGTTGCATGCAGCTACACAATCACACAACAATGAAATGAGGTGGTGTGATTTGGTGATACAAAACCTGGCATGAGACCAAAGCCAGAAGCAAGAAAATGGAACAGTAAGAAATAAAACAGCAAGGGACATGGGAGGGTGGGTAAAGCAAAACGATGACTAGCAAGAACGAGCAAGACAAAAGCAAAAGATAAGAGAGAGAGCAGCTTCAACCTAACCTCCTAACCTCTGAATGAAGAGGATTTGATGTCCAATGATGAAACTGCCATGGTCTGTGAATGACTCCTCATTCATCCTGTCATAACTGGTCCAACTTGTGGCCAAACAACCCAACAAGAGGCAAAGACCTGCTGTCCAAGACAATGAAAAGGATTCAAGACTCTGTGAATAGTCAGAAGAATCCCAGACTACATGGCAGATAGCCAAAGTCCTAGGTGGGACTCACCTCAAACATCATTTGATGCAAAAGCTATTGTTCAAGACTTGCATACTTCAAAAGTGTGTGAGACCATTGCACTCCAAAGGAGATTGCCACTGTCCTGCATGGGACTCATCTCAAATGCCATTCGAGAGAAAAGTAGCAGAGATTTCAGACCCTGCATGGTGTCAAAAATTGTAAAAGGCCCTGCTACAACTGAAATGATGATTCTTTCAAATCCTCAGGCTTATACTTTGAAAATGTGCTGTATGATGGGGCTCTCAGATAGTATTTCAGCATGAGTGTGGCTGGGACCCTGATACAAAACAACATCAGCATACTACAAGATCATTGTAAGGTACTACAAAAGATAAACCAATCGTAGCAGACTACAAAAAAGAAGTGCAGGTGGCTGGCCACCTGCAATGGATGTCAGAGGGCAACCACTCACAACAACCAACATAACGATGGAGTACTACAAAGAAATGGTATTCTACTACAAAACGATTGTAGTGTGCTACAAAAGCATGCAGGCAGCTGGCTATCTACAATAGATGTCGCCCAGCGTGGCAGCAGCCAGTGGGCCAAGGTGTGGGACACTCCCATTTCTGACAGGGTACACGTGACATGGGGTCATGTGACCATGGAATGTTGTTGAATATTTAATATTTGGACTTCATTCCTGTCCCTTCCTTCATTTCTCCCCACAATAGTGAGCCTGTTCCTTTGCTGGTGGGGGGGGTTCTTTTCAGCATCCTTTCCTGCCTGAAATCAATGAGCCAGGAGGGCTGATCAGGCCCTCACTATATGCCCAGTCAGGGCATGCTGGCTTGTTGGTGAAGGGAAGGGGGATCTTTTAAGTGTCCTTTCTGAATATCTACTGGGGGCCACACACAAGTAAAGGACTGCAGTTGCTCCATCCCCATTGAAAGGTAAGTGATGAGACAGTTTCTCCATCCTTATTGAAAGGTAGGTGATGACAGTTTCCCCATCCCCATTGAAAGGTAGGTGATGACAGTTTCTCCATCCCCATTGAAAGGTATGTGATGACAGTTTCTCCATCCTTATTGACAGTTTCTCCATTCTCATTGAAAGGTAAGGACACTTTCCCCATCCCCATTGAAAGGTAACAGTGCTCAGCCACTATGACCCCACCCACACCACCATTGTATCAGGCATTGATTGGGTTAGATTGGCACATACCACTCTTTGCACACACATGTAATTAGATGCACTAGAAAATATATCTGTAGTTATCTAAATCATTATGGTAATGAATGTCATGAATAAAGATATAAACAACCTAGGGATGATATTTGTGCTGGAACCAATATTTTTATCAGCATGTCCAGTACTGGTCTAAACATTGGCACCAACACTAAGATTTGATACCAATGTCTGGACCAGTACCAACACCAACATGGATGCCAACATTCACATTGGTACCAATATTTGCATTGGTACAGATCTCTGCATGGGTACTGACATACATTCACATCAGTACTGACACTGATGCTGACATTCAACTTGGTACCAACACCAACATCAATACCAACATTCACATCAGTACCGACCTTTACATCAGTACCGACACTAACATCGATACTGACATCCGCATTGGTACTGACATTTGTATTGGTACCAATCTCTGCATCGGTACTGACATTCACATAGGTACCAACACTAACATTGATACTGACATTCACATGGGTACTGGCTACTACATTGGCATCCATCAGTACATTGGCATCAGTTCTTTTCCTATCATCTGCAATATTATGAAATGTTTCTATTCCCATGAAATAGAGAGAATCCATGCATTAATATACTGATGACCATACAGTAGCTGATGTCCACAAATGTTTGCCAGGCACAGTGAGACCATCCATATGTTGAATTCTGGGCTTCATTGGAAAACCAGTACTGTGAGGCCAACGTTTGCCAGCAAGGTCACACAATGTATAAGGGAAGAAATGAGAGCTAACAGAGGGATGAGATCACGCTTGTGCAAATGGATATCCCAGATGTATTCAGCTGAAGAGTAACTACGATACAGCTGAAGTATATATACTAAAAGGAACCTGTGCACAGACCATGTATGTACTGTAGGGCAGGCATATCATAAAGGAATGCACAGCATTCCTGTGAACGATCAATAAGCAACTTGCACAGCATCAGTAAGAATGCACAGCATCTGTGAGAATGCTCTGTAAGCAACTGTGAGAATATGTGTCATATATGTATAGTAATCGGGCTGATGACGAATAATGAATGAGTCATACATAATCGCGATAAGATCTACTCAATCTGATAAGATATCTTGTGTAGATCTTGAGTGATAAGGGTAAAAGAAATCATATAATTAAAAGAAAAATCAATGTGTCCTGACAAGTACCAATGCAGTTATTGGTAGCAAACCAAATATCGATGCTGAATAATTTAGCAGGAGATGCTTGGGAGGAGTTAGATAATATGGAAACACAAGATATATATGATAGAAATGCATTTTGTGGACATAGACTGCTGAATAGGGCTGCCAACCATACCCGTACATGTACAGTATACGGCTACCATAATATGGTATCCCGTGGGTCTAAGATGGTACGGTTGCCAGTATGGTAAGATACCCATGCCGTACCATCTAAGCAATGCCATCAAGCCATATATATGGGCTGTATGCTAGTCAGTTTACAGTTTGAACTCAGAAAGCTTAACCTTTGGTTCAACTGTAAGATGATCAATCAACATCAGCACTCTGCTGACCTCTCAATAGGTTTGACTCTACATTGCATATTGTAGATCCAAATCAGAAGGAATAAAATCTGACTATGCTGATGATGACATCCTTACTGAACATCTGGAGTCTGCAAATGCCTCACTTCACACCTACTTCCATGAAAAGTATGCAGGAAAACATGTTGCCCCACCTGTTCATGATCATCCCCATATTGTGGGCCCCTCTAATACAACTTCACATTCTTGTCATGGTAATGAGTCACCACAGAAGGTCAACTTTACAGCCTCATACAAGAAACAACCCAGTGCATGAAGGGATCAGCTTGAGGAGTATTTTATGCCCCCCCATGAAGGTTTCAATACCTGTGACCCCATTAGGTGGTGGGTTGGACGTCGTTCTCAATTTCCAGACCTTTTTGTCTTCGCTTGTGATCTCCTGGCAATTCCAGGTGAGAATTTCATTAACATGCATTCTCGCCAATTACTCACTTTGTAACTGCAGGTTCTGCTGTTGCAGTTGAAAGAATCTTCTCTGGTGGGCATGATACAATCTCATTGCACTGGGCTAGCCTTCATCCAGATACTATCTGGACATTGATGCTTGTCAAGCAACATTTACATGTTACATGACATGCAATTGATGATCTTATAGGCAATGAATAGTAGATACTTGTGTTGTGAATATATTATTCAATCTAATTGATTTCGCACCCAAATCTCATATGCCAGAAAAGAAATAGTGGAATATGATGCTTCAGTTTTGTGATGAGCACCTTCAAGACAAACTGCACATTTTATACAAACATCAAGGGCCCAACAAAGAAGCCTGATGTGTGCGAAGATCAAACCCAACAGCAAAGCAAGACAAGAAAAGGGCAAGGGAGCATACATGTACCATAATGTATACAGCTGTACCTGGATATTACGGCCATCTTGTACCCCACACTGTACTGTCAGAGGCTTTGAAATGGAGGCATATGGTATGGGTGACAGTACAGAGGGTAGCCATACATGTACCATAATGTATATGGCCATAGCCATCTATGGTATGGTGGGCAGCCCTACTGCTGAAGTATGGACTCGTGGACCGGTACTGACCCAATTACTGGTACTGATCAAGTTATCGGTACCAATCATGTGGTCAGTACCAATCAAGTTGTTGATATCTATGAATTTGCAGGACAAGTAAGGGAAGCATAAGATGGCATGACAATGAAACATATATAGTAGAATCTCATTTGCTAGACCTAGGCCAGTCATCTTAGGGATCTGTGACAATGGTATAGAGTTCAGAGGGCTAGCGCCAATGCCCACCATTCATTCAAGCCTTCCATTGTACTTGAGGTCAACCAGGGGTGGCAGCAGCCCAGTGCTTTGTTAACTCAGGGCTAGCCTTATTGTTAAGTTTATGATATCACATGAGTCCACTTTTTTGTAGAGTAAATAAGACAAGGCTTTCACAGCAAGCAAACCCAACAGGTGGCAAAGAAAATGTTAGATGCCTGGCCAATCCGACTCTATCCTGTGACATCCTTGAACTCCTTCAAATATTCCACCTGGTCTTCCTTTGGTGGAAAGTGACACCAGAAGCAGAACATGCCTGGGACTTCAACTGCCCACTCAGGCCTTTGGACTTCTGCTGACTGCCACTGACATGAATAGCAGTGGAACATCACCAATTCCGGGGTGCGTCATTTTTTGTCCTTTCTGCTCCTAGCCTGTAACATATGCCATGAGCCACACCTAGGGCAGGTGTTGAAGAAGCCCCATAGCCACTTTTGGGGCACAGAGTATGCCACCTCCTGGGAGTGTACCACACCACATACATCTTGGAAGATGATGATGAGGGACATATTGGCCAAAGGGTGCTTTGTGTGGCAGAATGCCTCACATACAGCACCCCACACATCGGTATCCCGTTTTGACAACAGTTCATGCACAAAGTTGAGCACAAAAGGCATCACCTCACCAGGGATGATAGCCTCCCCACCATACCCCAGAACAAATTTTATTTCATTCCTGCCAAGTTCCCTGTGAGATTCATTTCGTGGCATAAATATAATGGATCCCAGACACATACCATTCAACAAGGCCCTTCACCACCTGAAAGTGAGCCTCCTTGGTCATTGCTTGTGCACAAACCTGCAGAAGCAGGCCACTGAATCCACCAGCCTGCTTTATTGTGCTGAGGATCTCTGGTCCAAGGGTCAATTGTAGGAGCTGGTGTAAAATAACCCCTCCCCCTGATCAGCAAGGAAATTCTGCATGCCATCAAATAGGGAATGCACCTGGTCAATGGGGACATAGCCCCCTGTGGAACTGCTGCTGAGCTGAATATGCCCAGTGAGATGATCAGAGTGGGAATCTACCAGGATCAAGTAATTTGTTTTCCTCAATTTCCTCTCACCCAGGGTGCCCAGCCAGTCCCCCAGCTTCTTTGCACACCTCCCCAGCTGTGATTTCTGCCTTGATGACCTGCTGAGGTAGATGTCTGTAAATAACATCTGTAGCTCATGTTCAATTCAAAACATACAAAGCAGAAAATGTGGTGGCCATGTGGCTTACATGGGACATCCCTGCATGGCAGTCCTGCTCCACCTGGTGTCGCACCAGCCCTGTGGAGTATTTTGTTTCATTTCCACACCTAATGGAGAAAAGTGCCAGAGTCAGAACATCAGGGGAGTGGGTCAAAAACATTGCTGAGTAACTGTTGATGTGGTACTACTCATGTCAACATGTCAAAAAAGAAATGCAGTTAAAATATATATATATAAAGGAAGAAAGTAAGTAAAAAGAGGCTCCTCACCTTGATGTCCTGCTTGGACCTGAAGCTGCAGGCTGGGCATACAAAGGCCCATGGGTCATCTATTGAGCTCAACATGATGCACCCACTGGACATCCCTTGGCCCTGGAGGCAGACCAGGTTGTCACACCCATGGTTGGAGCATTGAGCCAAATCACAGGTGTCTGAGCAGCCGGTACAATGCTGGAACATATTCAAATTCATTACTTAGCCTGCTTGATCCTTTTGGCACATAGATGTCAAATACCTTTCCCATGGCCTGGGCTGTCCCTCATCAAATAACCCCCACAGGCAGGCCCATTGCTGGCTTCAGAAGGACCCCCCACTCCTGCTCTGCAAGTGACAGTTGAAATCAAGATGTAAATTCATGCATCACAGCACATACCAACTGCATGTGTCTGAAGGGTTGGAAGCCCACCAGTCTTCATCTCCTGCTGAATCTCTCACCTCTTCCCTTTATCAGCAGTGCCAGTGGTGATGCCTGCATTTGTATATGGTATCAAATATTATCCAGTGCTAAAGGACTACCAATACAGATGATCAACTCACTAGATGTGTCAATTATATCACCAGTGATCTGCTCAGCCTCACCAGCATCTACCAGTCATATAATCTAGTTAGATCTGCTGTAGTAGTGGATGTATGTATGAAAGATACATACCACCAAGATCCATCGTGGTTGCAGGGGGTGGTCTTGAAATCGGTGCCAACATACCAGGGATGCATCCTGATGTTTCCCCCACTGCACTACCAACATGCCCAGGCTTTTGATATCACAGAAGTCCTGACAGGATCATGTTTAGAAACATTGGAAATATCATGTAGGTTGGGTTACCTTCAAGATGCTCCTTCATTTTCTTAGAACGGCTAGAGGTGTGACCTGCATCCTGAGGGACTTCTGAGGGGATGACAGGTTCACCTAGAAGACATTATGTTTCTTATGTATGTATTGCATGTCAGTGGTGCCATGTCTGTACCTTGGAACACTGCAGATCCTTGACTTGATGGCAATGGAGACTTGGGTGCTAGGATGACAGTGAGGATAAAATGCAAATCTCTGCATCACAGCACATACCGACTGGCTGTGGCTGGGGGATTGAAAACCCACTAGCCTCTGCCTTGACCTCTACAATTGGGGCACTTCTCAGAACTGATGCACCTTTCATCAATAACCCATGGTTACATACCCATGGTACTGCTTGGAGAATGAAACCTCAAGCCTATAATCATGATGGCTTCAGATGATTGTGCATTTGACCATGTGAGAATGTGCATACTGGAAAGATGTTGTCTCATTCTTTCTGCACAAGATGCCACTTCATTGCAAATGTGGGTTTCATCCATGAATATATTGTAGAATACCAAGGATTTGATGGGTAATCACACTTACCAGTCATTCTGACATCCTCAACATGTTTATGTGGACTATCTATATTGGGTTTACAAGGTTAGGGATCACCCCACAGAATGATGGGGCAACAGCACTGGCCTTGATCTGCCATGGATGTAATATTATGGTGACAGAGAGACCAATTTGATTGTCACATATGCATTGTATATATTACATAATCTGTGGCTGGTACTGACAAGTGCCCACCAAAATCTACACTCATGCTGTATATACCATACATCTAACTATCTCTAGGCTTGTCTGAGCAATGCTACGAGGAGATCGATGTGGAGTTGCAGAGGCTCATACCTGAGCCAGGACACAGGACCTCTGAAGTCCAGCCATCAGCACCACCCTGAAGTGCCTGGACATCCAGATACCACTCCTCACAGAAGCAGATTGCAGGTTTGGAGAGTCAGGGTCAGTTGGATATGTGAAAGTGATGAAGGACTGTGTGGCTGGTCATCCCACCAGGGCCACAACCACATCCCCATGATGATGATGATGATGATGATGATGGTCAGTAACAATAAAAAAGACATACCTTGCAGGGGTGGCAGCAGCCTAGTGCCTCATTACTCAAGCTAGCCTTATTGTTAAGTCTATGACACAAGAGTTCATGTTTTGTAGAGTAAATAAGACAAGGCTTTCAGAGCAAGCAAACCCGGCAGGTAGCAAAAAAAAACAGCTCTTGGCCCTCTTTGTTAGATGCCTGATCAATCCAACTCTATCCTCAAACCTCTTCAAATACTCTCTGGTCTTCCCTCAGTGGAAAGTCACGCCAGAAGCAGAACATACCTGGAACTTCAACCACCCACTCAGGCCTTTGGACTCACACTGACTGCCACTGACATGCACAGCCTAACCCTTAGGAAGTATTTCTTTTTTTCTCTGGCCTTCTATCTATTTGTAATCTACAATACTACCACATGCCATCATTGCTATGAGTATAGGTTTTCATGGGTGATAGCCAGTGATGATCACTAGGGATGGGGGACAGGGGCATTGGTGAGGAATGTTGCAACTTATTCAGTTAATATTGCAATGCAATAGGTCTTTACTTTATAGTTGGAGAGGCAATTAGAATTGGTCTGTAAATTGGACTTGGTCTGTAGATAGATACAGTACACCTTCCTTTTATTTTCTGTTGCAACAACCTATGTGAACTTTCAGAGATGATGCCATATTACTCCATGTTGCAATGCAACAGGTCTCTAAACCAGTATCACAATAGCTTTTTGACCCACCCTCCTCCCTTTTGCTTCTCACAAATCTAGTGCTTTCACACAGTGGTGTCTTGATCCCCAAAAGTCTTTCACTTTTTCGGACATCTCTTAAACTAGCCTCACTGCAACACAGTAATGTAGTGATGATTATCACTTAGAAGGGTTGTACAGTACACGCACTCTCATCACTTCTCTCTCTCTCCCTCCCTCTCCCTCCTCACTCTCCACCCACTTCCCTTCAAGACGACACAGGTTTTGCAATAACAAGGTTATAAAAACAGGTGCTCTTCTGCACAAGAAACACCAAAAAGCATCCTGACAACAAGGACAAAAACACTGATACCAGTCAGTAAGTAAGTTAAAGAAGTGTAAAGTAAGGTCTCACCTCAGTCTCGAAACAACACGAGGACTGAGGGGAAAAAAGACGAGCTATCATAAACAGGCTAGATAAACTGCCTGTGGCTTAGAACTGTAATCATATGTTTTCTGCTGAGGCTTGGAGATGAAAGTTTGCACACACGTTGGCTTCTGCTGAGTTGCCCTAAGAGGTGGATATGTGAGGCTGAAGTAGTGTACAGAAAAGTAGGAATGCATGAGCATTTGAGGCAGAGAGCATGTGTGGGAGCCTTAAACATGTGAAAGCAGCAGGAGACACAACATGATGCAATAGGGTGATGATGTAGGTAGGTGGATGTGTGTGTGATGTATAGACAGATAGGGGGGGGGGATGAAACTGGTATGTAAGCTGATGGGTTACAATAGCTCTAG
>QLPN01002831.1:0-32716 GCA_003314395.1 Albatrellus ellisii
TGCCCAACATGTTATTGTTTAAAAAGATGGTATGAACAGAACTTACCAAGAGATTTGCAAAATGTGCAGATAGAGTAAACACCTGTTGGATTGAAATATCAACTAATAAAACATGATCACAGTTGAAGATATATGTAGCAACACAGAATAAAAGGAAACAATGATAGATAAGCAGAAGTAGATGAACAATAGACAGAAAGTTGAATATAATTGATAGTTCTGTTGTAGGGAAGTTGAGGGTTCCTATATGAGTTGAGGATGAATGAAAGAAAGGGAAAATGTGGCACATGGTGCAGTGGTGGTGGCACTGTTCATACTGTGGTGGCACAGGCAGCAAAGGGCCATGCACAGGTGGAGACCCTGGATGTGGGTGGAGACCCCACATGCAGGTGGGGTAGGACACCTCACGCAGGTGGTATGGGACCATGTGCAGGTAGTAGGAGACTGCATGTGCACAGGCAGTAGGGGACCACATACATGGGTGGTAGGGACCACATGTGGGTGGGGTTGGAGACCACACACATGGGTGGTAAGAGACCCTGTGCACACAGGTGGTAGGGACCATGCACGTGGGTGGTAGGAGATCACACATGGGTCACATGGGACTGCATGCACAGTCAGTAGGGGACCACACATGGGTGGGGTAGGACACTGCACACAGGTGGTAGGGACCACATGTGGGGTAGGACACCATGTGTGTGGGTGGTGTCCTACCCCACCTGTCCTACCCCACCTGCATGTGATCCCATATCACATGTGCACAGTGTCCTATAGTAGAACTTACAAATTGAATATAGAAAAAATTCTGCCTATCATGTTATTGTTTAAAAATATGGTATCAACAGAACTCACCAAGAGGTTTGCAAAATGCCAAGATAAGGTAAATACCTGTTGTTTTGTAACATCAACCAAGAAGATATGATTACAGTTGTATATATATGTTGCAACAGAGAATAAAGGGAAGCCATGCTAGATCCAAACAAAAGTAGATGAACAATGGGCACAAAGTTGAATATAATTGATGGTTTCGTTGACAGAATACATACCTGTGATGTTGTAGGGAAGTTGAGGGTTCCTATGTGAGTTGAGGATGAATGAAAGAAAGGAAAAAGAGGGCACAACATTCATCTGCTGGCATGCACCAGCACAGCACAGTGTGCATGCAGAAGGAATGTGCAGCATGCCATGCAGTGGTAGCATGGGTGAGGTGGTGGCCACACTGTTTGTATGGCAGTGGCAGTGGCAGGTATGGGGCCATGCGCCGTTGACAGTGGCAGTGCACAGGTGGGCACAGGGGAAGGGATGTACAAATTGTCTGTGTCATCTTGAGTGGACGTGGGTGGGGTGGGTGTGTAAGTTGCTGCACTGTGCTGGTACGGTGATGGCATGGGTGAGGAGGTGACAGCTGCACTGTATTGGCATGGCACAGTGGCATTGTGGGTGGCCAGGTGGTGGCCACCCACTGTTAGTACCATGCTGGTCTGGGTGGGGTCGTAGTCACCATGCACTGCTCATACAGCAGCAGTGTGGGTGATGATGTACTATATGCTATTAGATGGGTGTTAGATTTGAAAGAGATGAGGAAACAGACCTTAGCTCTCTGAGGATAATAGGACAATATATCAGAAAAAATTGTGCACTGTTTGTACAGCAGCAGTGTGGGTGGTAGGGGACCATGCACTGTTGATACAGTAGTGACACAGGCACGCAGATGGGCACAGGAGAAGGGACATACTGATGGCCCACATCATCTTAAGTGGATGCAGGTGGCAAGTGAGTATGCTGTGGTGCTGTGCTGGTACAGCAGCAGCATGGGTGCACATGTGGGCGCAGCAGTGGCATGGGCGAACATTCAGGCACAGCATCCTGAGGTGCAGGTGGAAGTGGGTAAGCAAGGGAAATTCTGGGTGAGAGAAGACGCACCAATTGCCTCAATGTGCTCTATGCACCATGGTTTGAGCTGCCCCATGATGCCACTGCCACTGCCATGACATGTGCGGCCAGGGGTGGTGCAGGCCCATGTGGCCTCATGCACTGTGCAGTTGCCAGCTGGCACCTCAACTGCACAGTGCCTGTCAGGTGTGCCATGGTGGGGGTGTGGTACTGGGCCACACATGGCATGCTGTTCAGATGGTGGCCATGCAGGCAGGTAGGGGGCTGTGCACTGTTGCAGTGGCAGTGTGGGCACATGGGTGGGCACAGGAGGATGGATGTACCAATTTCCTGCATCATCTTCAGTGGATGCAGGTGCAGGTACAGTTGCTGCATGGGTGGCAGGGAGCATGTGTGGCTGCAGGGCCATATAGTCTGTTGGGATAGTATGGTCAGCTCCAGTATGCAATTTGCTTTTTGTTATGATAAAGAGATAGATGCAGCCAGTCTATGCAGTACATGGTGGTGGTGAATAGCCAACAAATGCAGCATAGTGACAATTGTTGAGCAGCCAGCACATACAGCACATGGCAGTGGTGAGCAGCCAATATGCATGTAGTGTGGGGGTAGAAGCTCAGGTGTGATGAGCAGCCCATGGATGCAGCCATGGCAGTAGTGAGCAGCCAGGATGTGCAGCATGGGGGCAGTGAGGAACAGTGCAAAAAGCCAGGACACATGTGCTGGCACACTGGGTGTGGCATGCCACACTGATGCCACACTGCTGCACACAGATTGTAGCAGAGTTGGGTAAGCAAGAAAAACCACATGGAATTTTTAACTAACAACCATGCTTCCCTAATAATATAGATTGTGTGCATGGCACACATGCAGCAGTGTGGCACAGTGTGCAGCACATCATCAAAGTGGCTTCATCAATCACTCTTCTTTCCTCTTTCCTCACATCTTTCCTGTAGTCTCTGAGCACCAGTTTACTGGCTGTTCAATACATTTTGCTTCCTTTCTGTCCAAAGCTTGCTCTGGGTGGTTCTTTCAGAGAGACCAAGCCTATAGAATTGTGAAGTCTACCAGCACAACCTTAGTTTGCTGTTGCCAAAGGCAGTTGTTTATTCAATTGCTGGACCTCTCTTATTCTGTGGTGTTCAGCTGCTTGCTCTCAACCTCACTTCCACCTGTCTAACAGAAAAGGGGTGATACCTGAGTTGCACCTTTGATAATAAAGGTATAAGCATTGTGATCTGACACTGCCTTGCAGTGATTTTCCTCTGACTGTGACTATCTGGGGTGTGTGGAGGATCTGGCAACTCTATCTTTGTCTCTGGCTCTGTCTCTGTCTCTGGCTCTTGGTTTTTTTTTTACAGCTGCCTTTCTTTTTTGAATGGAAAACAATTCAAGGTATTACATTATTACTGATTTGACCACATCATACTTTTCTAAAATATATACTTTTCAGTCCTGGACCTCTTGAATACTGGCCACCATCCCCAAATGTGCAACAACATGGTGGTCAATTGCCTGGGTATGTCTCTTCAGTTTTTTATTCTCATTTTCTCTTTGCTAAAATTTATTTCATCATCTTTTCAGTGTAGAACTGGCTTCTGCCAACCAGACTCCTCAAACCCAACATGATGCATTACCTGGGTATGTCTGTTTCAAACTTAATATACCATTTTATTCTTTGTTGACATTCCATCATCTTTTCAGTCCAGAACTGCCTGCTGCTAATCAAAACCCTGAGATCCAGCATGAGGATGCAGATCAGAGGTATGTTATCATGCATCACATACACCTCTCAATTCTGTGTAACTGACTCCATTGCCCCTTTCTCTTAGATCACCACCTCACACTCCTGAGTGCACTCACCAAGCTCAGCATGAGCAGGAGAGGATCCAGCATGAACTACAAATGACATCACCATCATCACATCATGCACAGCGAAGGGGTGCCCCTGTGGGGAATATTCCACAGCCCAACTTTGAACAACCACAACAGGTTGCTCCTCTCCCCCAGAATCCTCCTTATCCTGTTCCTCTCCTACAGAACCCTCTTGCTCCTCCATATCCTGCTCCTATCCCCCAGAATCCCCTTGCTCATACATACCCTTATTATCCTGCACCTCTCCACCCATAATATCCTCCTCCTGTTCCCCCTGCAATATTGCAACCACAGGCTCTGCAATATTATGTCCCCCCTCACTGTCACCCAGTACAATACCCATACCATCATCCATACCCATATGGATAATCAGCCTATGCCTCTTCCCTTACCATATCTACACCATCCACCTGTCCCTGTTCAAGGATATCCTGGGGTCCCTGAACCTGTCAATCCACCACAGCAACAGCAGCAGCAGCACACAAATTGGGATCAGGAATTGCATTGTGGCTTTCAACAGCATCATGCTGAGTGTGTAAATCACCACATAGCACAGGCTCAAGTGGACCAAGGTCAATCTGCAAATGTGAGGGATCCTGCAAGAAATCTGGAAGGGCAGGGAGCACATCATGCACAGGAAATTGCAGCAGTTGATGTACAACAGCCACCACAGGTCAGTAATTATAACATATATATCTAGCTTTGATCATGGGCTCATTTTTGCTGATTCTTCTAGGAGGAGGGGCAAACTGGAGAACAGGCTAAGGAAGCAGCACAGGACCAGCATCAGCATTAGCAACTATCTCAGGAGCATGCCCAGGATATGGACTTCAATATCCAAATGTCTCAGCATCATCAGCCTCAGCAAAATGATCCTGAAGTGGATCAGCCATAGCCTCCTGCACCTCCTGTTGGAAATATGTCTAGTATCATGCCACTGAGCATCTTCTCTATATCTTCTTATCTTATCTTACCTATATCTTATCTACATCTTCTACATCTTATCTACACATCTTTCAATCTGATCTACATGTTGTTATCTCCACTTCTTTCTACTTTTGATTGTTTCTTTGTCTACAACTTTATAGCACTGCTACAACTCTATTTCATCTTTACTATATCTTCTTCTTTCCCCTGTCTTCCAACCTCAGCTCTTCTACTTGTAGCTGAGTATCTCTGTCTGCACCCTCTTATCTGGTGCCATCTCTTCTTCTACTAGATATTCCTCTTCTCTTTCAATTGTCTTCTCCATCATGGGGAACTCTTATGTCTCAGACCCAATGGTCTTTATCTTTGTCACCACAATCATCATCATTGCATACCTGTTTTCACACCTCCTGCATCCCAACCCTCTTGGCTGTCAGGAATACCATGAGCCTGTACATGGCCATAGCCTTGGCAAAATAGATATTCAATGCACCTACTGTCATGGCCTTCACTTTCTCTCTGAGAAGTTGGCAGTATCCATCCTCAATTTGGCATGTGCTGCCTGCAAGGCCAGATCCAGCTCCCTCCATTTGCTCAGCCACCACCCACTCTTTCCAGACTGTTGAAGGGTAGTGATCCACTTGCAAAAAGACTCAGGAGAAACATATGCCAGTACAATGCTGCATTTGCATTCACATCTGTTGCTGCAAATGTCAATGATACAGTTCTTGCTGGGTCTGGGCCTTATGCATTCAGACTTCATGGTTCCCTTTCTCACAAGATGGGGGCCCTCCTGGAGTCACACCATGCTATGCCCAGCTCTATGTCATTGATCCTGACCTTGCTGTGAATGCACACTTGGCCAACAACCCTAATCTTGACCCATCCACCATGACTGATCTCCATGCCATGCTGCTTGCCAACAACCCTTACATCAACATGTACAGGCAAGCTCATGAGATCCTCAAGGACAAGGCTCCAGAAGAGCAGGTCAATGTGGCTGTTTGCATCACTGTAGATCCCAACACAGATCTGCACAGATACAATGCTCCCACTGCAAAGGAGATTGCTGCAATCATTCCTGGGAGTGGGGGACAACAGGTGGACTTGCATTGTGACATTGTTGTGCACCTGCATGGAGGTAGCCTTAGGAGGATCAATCATCTCCACCACAGCTATTCCCCATTGCATTATGTCCTCCTCTTCCCCAGAGGTGACTCTGGCTTTCACATCAAGATACCATCACAGCCAGGTCCAAGTGGTCAGATGCACTCCAAAACTGTCTCCCAGCAGTCCTACTATGGGTACCATGCCTTCACCAGACTCAATGAGGCAGACATCATCTTTCACAGTGGCAAGCTCTTCCAGCAGTATTTGGTGGATGCCTGGGCATCAATTGAGGAGACAAACCTGTACTGGATCAGGACCCATCAAAAGACATATGTGCAGATCTCTACTAGGGGCTTCAGGATGCAGTTCATGGCAACTAGGATGGTGCTCTAGTCAATCTTGGACAGCAAGGTCAGCACATTATCCTTCCCTCCACTCACAAGGGCAGTGCAAGGCACATGTTTTGGCTCTTCCAGGACTCCATGGCCATTTGTCATTATGGGCACAAACCAGACATCTTCCTCACCATGACTGCAAACCACAACTGGCCTGAGATCCAGGAGGCACTCCTCAAGTATGATGATGGCACATCCCAGACTGCTGCAGATTGCCCTGACATTGTTGCTCATGTCTTCAACCAGAAGAAGTAAACCTTGCTGGATGACATCAAGGTGGGGCTTTTTAGAGAGCTGGATGGCAGTGTCTACACATAGAGTTCCAGAAGTGTGGCCTCCCTCACATGCATCTCCTCATCTTCCTGAAGGTCCCATACAAGATCTGCAATGCCAATCATGTGGACGGCATTGTCTCAGCACAGCTCCCTGATCCTGCCCTCTATCCAAAGCTCCATGGGTCTGTCACTAAGTACATGCTTCATGGCCCCTGTGGTGCTCCTGACCATGTCAAATCCCCTTGCATGGAGAAGGATAAGAACTAGTAATGGCATTGCAGCAAGCATTTCCCCAAGGGCTTTTGTGAGGAGACTCACTTTTGGGAGGATGGATACCCAGTCTATGCCAGGCCAGACAATGGGTGAACTTTCACCAAGCATCTTGGTCAGAATAAGGTCTATGTGTTCACCAACTGTGATGTTATCCCCTACAATCCCTACCTGCTTGCAAAATATACCTGCCACATCAATCTGGAGACCAGTGCTTCAATCAAGGCAGTCAAGTACAAGTACATCTACAATGGTCCAGATCAGGCCACTGTGTAGGTTGGGGATGTGGATGAAGTCCAGGACTACATTGATGCATGCTACATTGTGTGCACACAGGATATGGGAGACAAGCATTTGTTAAACTTCGATAGAAGGTGACTTGTGATTAGAACAGAGGAGCACTACAAACACCACAATAAGTGGGGGACTAGAGTCCAAGATGAGCAACTGAAGAAAGCAGTTGCACCACCTGGGAACTCTTTTATAGTATGCATAAATGCGGAGTCTGAACTATAAGAGTGTGTACAGTATATGTGTGGAGTTAGAACCTAAATGCATCAGGACAAAGAAAGATATCATAAGATGTAAATCAAAGTCTGGAAATCTCGAGATAAGAAAAAGATGAGAGAGTTGGTGAAGAACCTTATATAACAACAGCATTATGATATGGAATGTTAGTGCGAAGATGTAGGAAGTGGCAAGTAGCCAGATAGTCAGGGGCAGGCACATCCTGCAGTAGGGTAGAGATGTTGTGAGCACAGTAAGGTGACACAACGTGGTTCAAGTATGCTGCAGGGTGATCATGAGGGAGTATAAGAGTAAGATGAGTAAGTACTCACTCAGACTTGAAAGCAGAACATCTGAGGAGTTGTAACATAGAGTGTTCATCTTATATAGTAAATGTGGGTAAGGTTGAGGTGGAGTGTGAGCAATGTAGTACAAGAGATACCATAGTGGGAGAGACACACATCAACCTGGGTTGATGCGTAGTGTGTGAGTTCTTGGACATGTGGTAAGTGATCCAAGGATAAGAAGTATGTGTATGTATATGTATTGGTGATAGTGAAGCTGAACAAGGATGGTGATACATGCAATAGAGTTCAACACATTGGTCCTTCAGAGGCATGCTGGCACATGTTTAAGTTCCCCATGCACCAGGAGCTCCCCACAGTCTATTGCCTTCCTGTCCATGTGGAGAATGAGCAGCAGGTCTACTTCCAGGCAAGTGATGACCCTGAGGGGGTCCTGGCACACCCCTCTGCCAAGGAGACACACTTGACAGAGTGTTTCAAGGCCAACCAGCAGTATCCTGACAGTGCCTGCCAGCACTTCTACCAGGACATTTTGTATGGGAGTCTAAGGGGCATCAGTGGAAGCCAAGACAGAGGGGTTTTGCCATTGGTTGCATGTACTTTGTGCATCCATCTGCTGGGGAGTGCTTCTACCTCAGGATGCTTCTCACTATCATCAAGGTGGCAGCAGACTGGAAGGATTGGCACACTTGCAATGGGGTGCTCCATGCAACCTACAAGGCTGCCTGTCCTGCTAGAGGTCTCCTGGAGGATGATGGTGAATGGGATCAGTGCCTGCAAGAGGCTGGGGAGATGCAGACTGGTGGTCAACTGTGCTCTCTCTTTGCCTCCATCCTCTATCACAGCAACCCATCTAACCCTGCCATCCTGTGGGATCATCACAAAGCAAAATTATGTGATGATTTGCACCATGTCCTCCCCCATCTCAACCACCCTGATCCCACTGAGGAGCAGATCCATGACTATGGCCTCTACCTCCTTGACAAGATCCTCAGCAAGATGGGCAAGCACCTCCATGACTTCCCTCCCATGCCACTCCCCCAGCATCACTGGCAAGTTCTTGGCAACCTCCTTCTGCAAGATGAGCTTGATCATGACATCTATGACCTCACTCTGCAAGTTGAAGACCATTACTCTACCTTCAATGAGGAACAGAAGTCTGCCTTTGATGCTGTCATGGCATCTGTTGATGGGAACCAGGGCAAGACCTTTTTCCTCCACAGTGCAGGAGGTTGTGGGAAGACCTATCTCTGCAATACCATTGCTGCTGCTGTGCATTCCAAGGGCAAGGCTGCTCTCTGTGTTGCCTCCTCAGGCATAGCTTCACTTCTCCTGGATGGAGGTTGCACTGCCCAGTCTCACTTCAAGATCCCCATCTCCCTCCATGAAACCTCCACCTGCAATCTGGAGTGCCACTCTGACCATGAGGGGCTGCTGAGGGAGACTGGGGGTCATCATCTGGGATGAGGCACCTGTGCAGCATCACTATGCCATGGAGGCTCTGGATTGCACCTTGCAAGACCTGCTGGAGGATGGGGTTGCAGTTGGGGGGATCACTGTGCTCTTTGGTGGGGACTTTCACCAAATTCTGCCTGTCATCCCCAAGGGTTCCAGACACCAGATAGTCAATGCTTCCCTCTGCCATTCCCAGCTCTGGAAAGGCATCACCATCCTCCACCTCAAGCAGAACATGTGTCTTGACCACACTCCAGGTGCTAAGAGTGACCTGTTGGACAGTCTTAGGGAAGGTTTGCTATAACAATACCCCTGGTAACAAGGTAGTTGATACGTGCTTGATAAGTGTAGTAACCATTCCTGATGATGATAAAGAGTGGGATCAACAAGATATTGATGAGGATGATACCACTGATGACTAAATGAGGATCCAGAGTGACAAGTTTAGGATGTCTTTAGCAACACTTAGAGTGACTTAGAGATCTTAGACTTAGTTCTTAGAGTGAAGTGAGTTTGTAGTGAGCTTAGATCAAGTGCAGTAAAGGAGAATCCCTAGATTGTGAAGTTGACAAGACTGGGGTTTAAGACTGCCAGTCTATCAACTACTTATACAAAATTAGAGTGCTAAAGATAGTACAAGTAGATAAGGTTCATTGATCAATGATGATTGTGCAGCAATCAACAAAGTCATGTGACCTAATACACATCCATGGTATAGTAAGTGGCTTGTCAGGCCACTATTATTTTCCCTATTTTTCTCTTCATTTTTCTCTATTTTCTTACATCTCTATTGTCATAGATCTTACAATTGCTCCTGATCTATCAAAGTGATTCCCACAGTCATACATTCCATTTCTTCATCTTTATTGGCTGATGATGCATATGTTGTCCAATCTCCAATTGGCCTGTTCTATCTTTAGTTATGATTCATTTTCTCACTCTTACTGCGCATGCTCACCAATCCCTCTCACACCTGCTGTGGAGTATCACCAATCACTCTCACAGTTGCTGTGGAGCTTCAGTCAGCACTGATGCATCCCTTCTATTATTAGATATGACACCATTACTATAGTTTCTCATTCTCTGGCCCTATACTGTACTGCATGGTCTGTGCACACTTTAGGGAAATATATATACATAGGACTCCTAGTGGTTTATTCCCCAGTTCTGATCATCTGGGATATCCACTAGGTACAGTACTCTTCTCTCTTTTCTCTTACTATATGCTAATATATCTGGGATATCCACTAGTCAAAGCGCAATCATCCTTTAGTTTGTTTTAGCTCTTTTCTTCAGTTGTTTGGCTTTGATGAAGCATTGGCCTCACATGGCTCAGCCACAAGCATGAAGTGAATGAGAGGTAAACAAAGATGAAATAAGATGAGTCCTTGCTGATTGTATAATAATAGTCCTTAGCAAGTAAATGTTATAATAAATAAAGAAAGATAAAGGAGAAGTGCTTTATAGTACTTGGAGTAAAACTCACAGCTCAGTAATAAATGTTGACACAGTATTTTGCTCTTCACCTTAACACCTGTGCCCCACACTCTTTTACATAAGCATGGTCTGTGTGCTGCATCTTTACATATATAGGTACATGATTAGGGACACTGATCTTCAGTTGAGTTCTATATCTTCTCCCTCCCTAGCTTACTATTACACTCACTACTATACTTCTGTAATGCTAGGGTTGTAACTTTCTGAGTGATCTGTGCTCTTTCTGGGCATTCTGCCCCACATGTTCACACCCTCTCCCTCTTGCCTCCTTGAATGGAGTGCCTTGGTCTCAGGTGACTGCCATGCTGTTCATTGCACTCTCAACAATAAATACTGTAGTACTATAAAGAAAAAGGAATAGAGTCCTCACTAAGTAAAGTGGAGCTGAGCTCACACTTGTAGTAATAATACTACACTTTACTAGTAAGTAAAAAAAAGGAAAAAAGAAGAAAAAGAGAGGAAAAGAAAACTGTTACAAGGTGCCTAGGCAAGTGCCTCATAACATCACCCCCTCTTTATGTGATGCTTGGTGGGGTCCCCTGACCCATTGCCCCCTGCCCTCCACTTACTCCTCATACTCTGGGTATGGGAGGGTGTCTTGGGCCAGGAGGTGGATCAACCACCACTCATCACACCAGGTGTCAGGATGTGTTATTTTTCTCTTCATTTTTACAATTTTCTTTTATCTTATCACTCAAGATCTATATCAGATCTTATCTTATCTGATTATATCTCTCATGATAATCTATGACTCATTCACAATTCATCATTGGGCTGATTACTCATTACTTATGACACATATTCTCACAATGACTGTGCAATGCTGTGCATTACTTACAGATCATTCTCACACATGCTGTGCATGACATCACGCTATCCTTGTTTTATACTTTCAAATGCCTGCCCTACAGTTACATATGCAGTCTGTGTGCACAGGCATTTACTATATATACTGTACTCCTTAGTGTACTTGTTCTTTAGCTTAGTACTTCTGAGATATCCGCTTCATAGCGAGTTAGTCTCTGAATATACTATCATCCTTCCTCCTCCTCTCTTCATAAGTCTACTGTGTGACCTCACTAGCAGCATTGGCCTCACACCAGGTGAGTAGTTGGGGTCAGAGCAAGTCTCAACTGGGGTGGGGCAGCAGTAGGGGGTTGGGTGGTGGTGGCAGGGGTTAGGGCATTGAGCCTGGTGGTGGCTGTGTTGGCCACATTTGAAGCAGGCCCCTCTTGGCGGGGCCAGGGCAGGGGTGGAGGAGATGGAGGACCACACCTCAATGTGGTGGTGGGAGGTGGGCCACCAGCCCACAGAGGGGTTTCCCCAGGAGGCTGCTAGGGAGGTGGGGGCAGTGATGAGGCTGGGGAGGGAGGCCAGGGTGTTGGTGATACACTCCTCCAGAGGGGGTGCTGGTAGTGGGCAGAGCAGGAGTGGGCTTGGGAGGGGGGGCAGAACTGGAGAAAGCTCCAGCTTGTAGGGTGAGGAGCTTGCCATGGGTGGGTAGGGGGTTGAGGGGCAGGGACAGTAACAGGTAAGGCCCCAGGGGATGGGCCAAGGGGCAGGGAGTCCCATCTGTAGGGAGAGGGGGCTGGGTGGGAGTGGAGGCATGGTGGTGGCATTGGAGAGGCAGAGCACCACCAGTGTGGTGGTGGTGGTGACATCCTCCTCTGTGAAGGGGAGGGGGGAGGCACAGAAATGTGGGGAGGCAAGGAGGGAGAAGGATGAGAGGGGGGACAAGGTGACTGAGGATGGGGGGAGGGAAGACATGTTGGTGATGAATGGTTTAGATGCAGAGCAACTTCCTTAAGTATGGGTGAGGGGGGAGATCAGGTGATTTCTGAATGTGAAGAGGTCTATTCCCAGGCTATGCAGTGGTCTAGGTACACTTGGCCTTCATTTGTGGAAGTTGTCTATTTCCTGTTGAGTGTTCCTCAGATTTCCTTGTCATTCCCACATGTTATCTGATTCAGGATATCCCTTCCATTTGACATGATATTGGAGTCATCCATTGTTCTGCACTCTAGAGCCAATGATCATTTCCACTTCAAACTCCGTTTTGCCTTTGACTATTTCCAGAGGTGGCTTCATATAGTTGGGGCCATGTTCAGGTGTTTCCTTGAATGGTGTGAGAGGCAAAAGGTGAAGCATGGGATAGACTTTCCATTTTGGTGGTAGTTTGAGCTGATAAGTGACAGGTCCAAGGAGTTCTTTGATGGGGAATGGTCCAAACCATTTTGGTGCTAGTTTCATCTTCAGGTATCAGAGTTTGAGGTTCTTTCTGTCTAACCATACTTGGTCACCTTCTTTGTATGTGATGAAGGTTTATTGTCTGAATCTTTGGTTATACAATCAGTGAGTTTCTGACTTGTGGTTGCTTCTTCTTGTATCTGTTGTATGTGTTTGAGTCAATTTGTTGCTTCTGGGGCATATGTGGTGATTGGTTTGATAGTGAATTGCAGTTTGTATCCCATAAGGATTTCAAATGGGGATTTTCGTGTAGTGGAATGTATGCATTTCTTGTGTGAGAATTTGGCAAAAGGAAGTAGTTTGAGCCAGTTCATTGGGGATTGATCTCCAAGGGCTCAGAGATATTGTTGTATTTCCTGATTTATGCATTCAGTTTCTCTGTCAGATTGTGGGTGATAGGTGGTGGACATTGCCAAGGTGATCCCTAATGCTTTCCAGATTTCCTGAGTGACTTTAGAAGTGAATTGGGGTCCTTGATTGGAAATGATTTTATCTGGAAGACCAAAGTGTTTCCATGTGTGATCTAGGAATAGTTGCACAGTTTCTGAGGCAGTGATGGTTTTTTTGCATGGTGTGATGATAATAGCTTTCAAGAATTTGTCAACAATAATGCTGATTGAGTCATATCCATTTACTTCTGGAAGATCTATTACAAAGTCTGTGGTGACATGTTGCCATGGTTCATTTGGAGTTTTGGTGGGAATAAGAGGAGCTTTGGTGGGGTGTGTGATATTCTTGGTTGATTGACATGTAGTGCATCCTTCTATGTATGCTTTGATGAATAAGGACATTCCTGGCCACCAATAGTTGTGTTGGATGAGTTCATATGTTTTCCATCTTCCTGGGTGTCCAGCAGAGGTTGAGTCATGGTGAATGTGTACAACTTCTTTTCTTAATTCCCTGTTGTCTGGAACATGGATTTTTCCACAAAAAATAAGGAATTCATCTTCATAGTTCCATTCCTGGATACCTTGCATTAATTTTTGAGGTCCAAGATTCTTGATTTTCTGGAATGTTTCTTGGGAAAGTGCATCAGATTTGAGTTGTTTGATAATTTATTGTCTGATGTTCTTTGATTGTTTAGGTGTCAGGTGTCTTCCCATGGTGTTAATGTGAAATACTTTTGGATTTAACACCATAATATCAGAATTATCCAAAATTACCCCCTCCTCATGGTCTGGCCTCCTAGTCAGATGATTAGCTTTATTGAGGGCACCAGGACAGTGAGAAATCAAAAAATTGAAATGGGAAAGGAATAGGCTTCATCAGGCTTGATGCCAGTTAAGTTGTTTAGCCATGGAGAAATCCTTGAGGTTCTTGTGATCAGACCATATGTCAACAGGGTGAGGGCTTCCTTCAAGGTAATGATGCCAGGTTTCAAGGGTGTGAATGATGGCAAGCAATTCTTTATTGTATATGACATAGTTACATTCTGGTAGAGTCATTTGTTTCGATAGGTAGGCAACAGGGTGCCAGTGGGAATCCAGGCCTTGTTGGGATAGTATTGCCCCATAATCGAAATCCAAAGCATCAGTTTTGAGTTTGAAAAGGGCATTGAAGTCAGGTATCAGAAGGATTGGTGTGGTGGTGAAAGCAGTTTTCAATTGGTCAAATGCAGTTTGCTGGGAATCGGTCCAATCCCAGGGTTGATCTTTCCAGGTTAATTTGATAAGTAGTTTGGTCATCTTAGTGAAATCTTTGATGAAGCAACAATAGAAATTTCCAAACCCTAAAAATGATTGCAAATAATTTGGCAGGGTCCATATGAACTTGGTCATGGGAAATGATCATGCTGAGATATTTGATGGATTCTTTCTCAAAGAAGCATTTCTCTGGTTTTAGGAATAGATCTTCATTGATAAGGCATTGGAGGACTTGGCAAACTAATTTCCAGTGTTCAGACAGATCATTTGAGAAGATGAGGATGTTGTCCATATAGATGACTATGTGTCCTGTGGTGATGAGATCATCAAAGAGGGCATCCATCATAGACTGGAACATGGCAGGGGAGTTCTGGAGTCCAAAGAACATTACTGTGGGTTCCCATAATTCCCCATCAGCTATGAATGCAGCTTTATGTTCATCTCCTTCCTTGATCTGTACATTATTGTATCCCCATCTGAGATCTAATTTGGTGAAGATCATAGTGCCTTTGAGTTTATCAATTAATTTGGGGATGAGGGGTAGTGGATATTTGTTGGCAATAGTTCATTCTTTTAATCTCCAATAATTCTGACAGGGATGTAATTTGCTGTCTTTCTTCCCAACAAAGAAGAAAGGGGCTGCCCAAGGGGAGTTTGATGGCCAAATGTATCCCTTTTTGCTATTCTCGGAGATGAATGTGTGAAGCACTTCTCACTGTTTGTTGTCAATGGGGTAAGCTTTTCTGGCATAGGGTTCTACCTCAGGTTTCAGATTGATTGCATGGTCCCATGAGCAGCATTTAGGTAATTGGGTAGAAGCTTCTTCATTGAAGACTTTTCCATGGTCATGATAATGGGGTGGGACTAAATTCATGCCTTTTCCATCATGTTGAATGTTCATGGCTATTTGCATGGATAGGGTGGTGCAGAAAATGTTTAGCCCATTGATTGTCCATTGATCTTTGATTTGGTTAAGGGGTTCATCTTCTTTGGAGAATGCCAGTGCATTATCTGATGATGAAGAAGGGTTGCAATCAGCTGGACAATGTGAGAATGAAATGGTGTCTTGGGTCCAGTTGATGTGTGGGTTATATTGTCTTAACCAATCAGTTCCTAGGATGATGTCTTCCTTTCCTAAGTTGGTAATATAGAATTTGTTGGTTTCTATGTGTGGTGATTTGGGTATCTTCTTGATTTGTAAGGTGAATTGACATGTATGCATGATATCACCTCCAATATTCTTTGTTCTGTTGATGTTTTTGACTGGTATTTGTTGTTTGAGTTTCTGGGTTGGTAAGTGGTGAAGGCATACAAAATCTTGATGGATTAAGATTCCAGTTGCCCCACTATTGATAAGGGCTTTAGTGGCAACTTTCTGATTTTGTATGGAGATTTTGACAGGGATTTGAATAGAGGGAGAACCATTGTATTTTGAGAATGATATATACAGTTCATTGTCTGAATTCAAGTTCCTGCTCACAATGTCCAATTTAGAATCAGTTACTCCTTTGTCTATCACTGACTCAGGTGACTTTGAAAATTCTGAGTGATCTTGAAAAGATCTTGCATTTCCACTTTGTCCTTGTCAGATAGTTTCATGAGAGTGCAAGAAATGGTGATCATGGGGTCCTCTTCTTCATTACATTCCTGAGTTCCCCTTACTGCATAAGCAGGCTTGGGTGTTCCATAGTTCTGGTCACATTTGACCTTGCATTCTCTGCAAAAATGTCCTTTGATACCACATCTGAAACAAGCTCCTTCTTGTTTCCTATTGTCACATTCTTCATCTGATAATCTTCCATTCCTGGTAAACCTGGCATGTGTGAATACTTCTCTTTGGAACATTTCTATGGGAGAGAAGTCTTCAGTAGTGCATATAGTGTGTGTATTTAACTTCCAGAGGTGAGAGTCATTATCCCCTTTGAGTAAATCATCAGGGTAGAGGAATTGTCTGCCTTGGCCTGATTTGAGGCTGTTCTGGAAGTCATTGCTTGATTGGTTCTGGTCTGACCTTATGGTGAGATCTTGCCATTCTTTTAAGGTTGTTAGTAATTTGTCCCTGGTGGTCATGATGGTATCCTTGATGTCTTTCCTAAGACTGTTCTTAAATTTCTCAATATTGGTTATGTCATTATAACCCATGGTGTTGGTGATGGAGTTGAATACTGTGACATATTCTGAAGTGGTACCACTTCCTTGGACTAACCTATCCAGGTTGTTTCATGATAACTCACCTTCATTACTCAGGTAGAATTTGTCTCCAAATTGTTCCTTGAATTGTTTCCAGGTGAGCATTGAAGGGGATGTGGTGAGCTTATCAATGATTTGTCCAGCCCATGTTCCTGCAACCATTCCTTCTTTGCAAAAGGATAATGCAGAGGTGATTTTATCTGTATCATCTTTGAAATTCTTGGTAAAGAAATGGAGTTTGACTTTTTGGATAAAGTCTTTGGCTGTGGATTCAGTTCCAGAAAACTCAGATGGCTTATTGAGTCAGGGTTCCTTGGAGGAAGTGGATGATGTGTTAGCCATTCTTGGTATAGTTGGTTGAGTTCTCTTTGGGTTTGGGTGATTTGTTGTTGTTGTTGGATCAATTGGGTTTGAACTCATATTTCCAGGGGTGATTCTTGATTGAAGGAAAGGGGTGGACAAGGTAATGGTTTTGTCTCCTGAAGTTGTTGCTTGAGGAGTAAAGAAGGTTTCCACTTGAGGAAGGTCTTTCAAAATGTTGTCAGGCATTCATGGTCTTGGGGTTTCTGAGTGAGTTCCTGTGCAAGATTCTGATCACAATCTTGGTATAACACTCTGTTGGTAGTCAGGGATTGTGGGTAATGAAGATACTTGTTTGGGAGATACTTCAATGTAATAGTAGTCTGATTTGTCTGTGGAGTCCCAGCAAATGATAACTTGGTCTTCATTGGGATCTTCTAGGTAATCTTCATATATCCACTGGTTGTGTTTGTTGTAGAAGGTATGTTTGTCCTCAGTGTTGGTGTATTCTTCGAGGGTGACAGGTATGTGGTTTTCAAGAAGTTGTCTATGTTGTTGGCAAACCTTGGTGTCTAGTGAGATCTCTTGATGGATATCTGCTGAGAGAAGAAGGACTTTGGTTGTAACCAGTGATCCATTAGAAAATACAACCTAGGGTTCCTGATTTGTATGAGTGAAGTAAACAAGTTGATTATTGATGTAAAAGAGTTTGTTGTTGCTGTCATATTGGAGGTAATCAGGCCACTGGCAGTCAATTATGTCTAATGTGATAGCATTGGCAGGAAGAAGTTGGTTGTGGTAATCTCTGAGGAGATTAGATGATGTAGAAGCCATAGTGGGGGTGCACACTTCCTAGAAGTGTGGTTGGTTGTTAGGAGGAGTTTGGAGTCTTGTCAAAGTGCTAAGAGTGGCCTATTGGACAGTCTTAGGGAAGGTTTGCTATAACAATACCCCTGGTAACAAGGTAGTTGATACATGCTTGATAAGTGTAGTAACCATTCCTGATGATGATAAAGAGTGGGATCAACAAGATAGTGATGAGGATGATACCACCAATGACTAAACAAGGATCCAGAGTGACAATTTTAGGATGTCTTTAGCAATGCTTAGAGTGACTTAGAGATCTTAGACTTAGTTCTTAGAGTGAAGTGAGTTTGTAGTGAGCTTAGATCAAGCACAGTAAAGGAGAATCAAGACTGCCAGTATATCAACTACTTGTTATGAGGCACTTGCTTTGGCACCTTGTAATGGTTTTCTTTTCTTTTTTCTTCTTCTTTTCTTTTCTCTTACTTACTAGTAAAGTGTAGTATTATTGTTGAAATCTAGTGTATGTAGTACTCATTTCATTTGGCTTCCCTTTACAATACACCCTTCTATCTCCTCAGACTGCATATGTGACACTACCAAAAACTTCTCACTCCACACATATTTCCAGGATGATGTGTGTCCCTCCTGCTTTGGTAGATGTTGTACTCTACTTACAATCTCCACTACAACTCTGCACCTACTCTACTACATAAGATGGACACTCTATGCTACCTGCTCCTCAGACATCTTACCACCTTGTCTGAGTGAGTACATTCCCCATTCTATCCTCCACACTTCCTCACATCTATCCTGCAGCGTATCTAAACCATGTTGCATTGCCTTACTGCACTTGTAATATCTCTCACTCTGCTGCAGGATGCGCCTGCCACTAACTATCTGGCTGTTGGCCATGTCATACATCTTTGCCCTATGCTTTCACATCATCATGCTTGTCTCCCATATCCTGCGCTCTCAATTATTACTACAAGTGTGAGCTCAGCTCCACTTTACTTAGTAAAGACTTATTTCTTTTTTTTTCTCTTTATAGTACTTAAGTATTTACATAATTAAGTGTGAGCTTAGCTCCAAGTACTATAAAGACTTATCTTTTCCTTTGTTTATCTTTATTTATTTATTTATTATAACATTTACTTGCTAAGGACTATTACTATACAATTAGCAAGGACTCATCTTATCTTGCTTTTGTTTATCTTTGTTTATCTCTCATTCATTTTTGTGCATGTAGCTGAGCCACTTACTACATTCATGAATGTGTTGTAGGTCATGTGACTTCATTGATTGCTGTGCAATCATCATTGATCCATGAACCTTAGTTACTTGTACCATCTTTAGCACTCTAGCTTTGTATAAGACTGGTGGTCTTAAACCCCAGTCTTGTTGACTTTGCAATCTAGGGATTCACCTATACTGCACTTGGCCTAAGCTTGCTACAATCTCACTTCACCCTCTAAGAACTAAGTCTAAGATCTCTAAGTCACTCTAAGCATCACTAAGACATCCTACACTCATCACTCTGGATCCATGTTTAGTCATTGGTAGTATCATCCTCATCACTATCTCATTGATCCCACTCTTCATTGTCATCAGGAATGTTTACTACACATATCAAGTACATACCAACTATCTTGTTACCAGGGGTATAGTTATTGCCAACCTTCCCTAAGACTGTCCAATAGGCCACTCTTAGCATTGGTAGCTTCATGCCAAACTTTATCTCTGACAGCATAAATGGGGGTTTTGCCTCAATGTTCATCATAAAACTTCTTCATATCTTCAGCTGCTTTCTTCAATGAAACCTCTGCATCTTCTCTGATGCATTTGAGCCCTGCTACAAATTTGTCCACTGAATTGATTTTAGTAGACATATGAGGTTCATGGCCCATTCTTGGATCTTGTCCATAATTCAGCATAAATGGTGAATATTTTGTTGCTGAATGAACACAATTATTGTAGGCAAATTCTGCCATGGGCAACTAGCTTGCCCAATTGTTTTGTCAATGATTGATGAACAGGCAGAAATGTTGTTCTATTTCTTGATTTATCTGTTCTGTTTGTCCATCAGTTTGAGGATGATAAGCTGTAGATGTAGTGGTTTGAATCCCCAATAAACAATTGAGTTCATGCATTACTTGTGACATGAACTGTGGTCCTCAATCTGACCACACCTTTTCTGGAAGACCATGAGTATGGAGTCATTGCCTTTGCTTTCAGGCAGTTTGATGATGAGATCTGTAGAGATAATCTGCCAAGGCCATGATGGAATTGTATGTGCAGGCTTGGGCAGGCAATAAGCAGCAATATGATTGGTAATGTGATGAGCAGCATGTCCCCAAAAGGGGAGAGAGCAAACGGTAGATCTGCAGTGGTAAGAGAAGTCATGGGCACAGTAGGTGCCATGATGTGATAGTAAGAGAGGCTGCAGGTGATGTGAGAGAGGGATAAGATGGAGTTGGTAAAGTACTTACTCAGACAACATGTAGGACATCTGAGGAAAGTATGTGGTGGAGTGACATCTTATATAGTAAAGTAGAAGTAGAGTTGGGGCGGAGTGTAAGTGGAAAGTACAACAACTACTATAGTGGGAGGGACACACGTCATCCCAGAAATGTGAGTGGAGTGAGTAGTGCTCAGGCTTGTAAGAAGTCCAAGGAGGAAGAAGTATGTATATGTATGTGATGTTGTAACAACATGGGTAGTGTACGTAGAGCATAAGTAATGTTTGTGGAGATGGAGGAAGCCAGGTGAGAGAATGAGGGTGCAGTATGCACAGTGAATTCAACAGGAATCTCATTAGGCATTAACTCTCCTTGTGGTTTTGCAGGGAAAGTCTTCATCCTTTGACATAAGTCACATCCCTTGATATACTTCTCTACATAAGATGCCATGTTTGGGAACCAGAAGTGTTGTTGAACAATCTCCAAGGTTTTCTTGTAACCAGGATATCCTATTATCAGTGAGTCATGACAAGTTTTCATCAGATCTGCATAACATATTTCTGGAACATAGAGTTTCCCATAATAATAGAGTGTCTTCTTTTCATCTTCACTCCATTGTGTGAATAATTCTGGTTTGAGCAAGATGATGTTCTTGTTGTCATCTTCTACCCCCTTCTTATGGTCTGAATGTCTCAAGAGGAGATCAGGGCAAATATTGGTAGTGCCAGGTTTGTGGACCATATTGATTTGGAAACAAGACAAATATAATGACCAATGAGCTTGACAATGATTGAGCTTCTGGGCCATCATGAAGTATTCCAAGTTCTTGTGGTCAGTGATCACTTGACCAGGGTGAATGGAACCTTCAAGATAGTGATGCCATGCTTCCAGAGCATGGATGATGGCCAACATCTCTTTGTTGTACATGTCATAATTACACTCAGCAGGAGACAAACATTTACTGAGGTAGGCAACCAGGTGCCACTTGTTATCCTGTTGAAGCTGTGAGAGAACTGCACCAGTAGTATAACCAGAACTATCTGCTTCAACTCTGAACAGATACTGCTCATCTGGAAAGACTAAAACTGGTTCAGAACACACAGCATCTTGTAAACAAGTGAATGCCAATTGCTGTTCTTCATACCAATGCCACTTGACATCCTTCTGCATAAGTTCATTCAGGGGTTTAGTGATATTAGAGAACCCAAGAATAAAATGATGATAAAAGTTGCAGAAACCCAGAAATGAGAGAACATCATGAAGATTCTGTGGAATTGGCCAGTCTTCAATACCCTGTACCTTTACCAGGTCCATAGCAATTTTGTCAAAGGAGATCTTTAGGCCAAGGAAGTCAATAGATGTTTGTTCAAATTCACATTTCTCTGGTATGAGATAAAGTTTGTTGTCTGCAAGCATTTGAAGTACTTCTTGTGTGACCTTCTGATGTTCTTCCAACATTGCTGTAATGATCAAGATATTGTCCATATATACCACAATGACTCCTTTGGAGATGAGACCACAGAACAGGTGGTTCATCATCATCTGGAATGTCACAGGGCTGTTACAGAGACCAAAGAACATGACAAGAGGTTCAAATAAACCTTTGTTAATGATGAAGGCAACTTTCCATTCATCACCATCTTTGATTCTGATGTTGTTATAACCCCATTGAACATCCATCTTGGTACAATACCACACTCCTTGAAGATGATCAATTAATTCTGAAATGAGAGGGAGTGGATAACTGTTCCTGATCATCATATCATTGAGTTTGTGATAACCTTGGACAGGTCATAATTCTCCTGAATTCTTTTTGATAAAGAAGAAGGGTGAATGTGACCACTTTTCAGGTTTTCATTGATGAATGATTCCAATTGCTTCTGTTCATCTAAAGACAGGTTGTAAACCTTTCCAGCAGATGGTTTTGTGCCTGGTTTAAGTTCAATCACATGATCCCAAGGATGTCTTGGAGGGAGTGCATCAAAAGCATCTTTGTCAAATACCTGTTTGAAATGATGATATGCTTTGGGTACAATATCTTCAACTTTTTCTTCTCTGCTTCAATAGTGAGGTCTTGACTGATATTTTGAATGGCTGCCTCCATTTCCTTCTGATCAACCATTACCATCAATATCCTATCATCTTTTTCTTCAGCTAGAATCCATTCTTCAGCCTCTTCATGTATTTCTTGGTTTTGTTGCTTCATCAGCTTCTTGTTTGACTTCCATACTTGTCTATCAGTTTTGAGGCATACAGTGACTTCTAAAATTGATTCAATGTTTTGCAATTTCTCATTGTTTGCTGATTAAATTAAATCAGGAACCAGAACAAATAAGACCAAAGTGTAAGGTGATGCCTAAAACTAGAACATCAGGGCTATACATTTTAAAAACAATTATGTAATATGGATCAGTATCTATGGAGATATAAACAGCTTAATCTAGGGTATCATTGAATCAATTTTGTAACTACCTGTCAAAAAACCAGAAACTAGGAATTCTAATACTTTGTATGACCTCCCTTGGCCTTAATTACTGCTTCAAGTCATCTAGGCATACTTTCAATCAAGTTCTGACACACCTCTGGTGGAATTTCATTCCACACCTCTGTCACTCTCTCCCAAATCTCCCAAACTCCTTTAGGCATTGTTGAATACTCCCCCAGCCATCATTTGATATGTTGCCACAGATGTTCAATGGGCTTTATGTCTGGAGACTGTGGAGCCCAGTCCAGAACATTGATATCATTGTCTTCAAACCATTTGGTGGCCTTTTTGGAGGTGTGCTTGGGGTCATTATCCTGTTGAAAAATGACATCCTTGGTGGAAAACCCTGATTCCTCCAGGCTGGGCAGTAGGTTGTCCTCCAAAATACTCACATACTGATCTGCATTCATCTTCCCCTCAACCTCTGCAAGTCTTCCAACTCCTTCCCAACCCATACAGCCCCATACCATGATGTTTCCACCTCCAAACTTCACTGTGCCCTGCACCTCATGATCAATCAGCCCCTGGCCAACCTGCTTCCAAACCCACTGCTTTCCATCTGACCCAATTCTGTTGATTTTTGTCTCATCTGACCAAATAATCCTCTTCTGGTCCTCTACAGTCCAGTTTTGGTACTTCAAAGCAGAGGCTAAGCATTTCTTGTGATGTACTGCAGAGAGTAGTGGCTTTTTCTTCTTTGTTACAGCCTTCAATGAATGTCATTTAAGAACTCAGCACACAGTTTGTGAGGAGACAGGGTTGGGGATGATGGAATTGATGTGCTTTGTGGCCTGGACAGCATTGGCAACCTTTCCTGTGGTGATTTGTGTAATCATAGCACATTCAGAAGTGGCAGAGAGCTTGGAAGGATGACCAGAATGAGGTGACTGACAGTTGGGAAGGAGGTTTTGGAGGACCCTGGAAACTGTAGGCTGGCTAACACCCAGAGAGGAAGCAATTTTACAAGTGGATTGACCATTGCTGGCTAGAGCAATGATGTTTTCCTTCTGAGCAGAGGAGGTAGGGCACATGGGGGGGATTGAAAAGCATTGAGTGAGTTGGCAGTGCTTAAATAACTTCAGTTGAAGTGGTTGCTAAGGTACAATCCCCATAGCAACCATCTGCCAACCACATATCTGTCAAAGTTTGACAGATCTGTCAGACTTTGACAGTTCAGACAACCAGTTACAAAATTGATTCAATGACATTCTAGATTGAACTGTCTGTATCTCCATGGATACTGATCTATATTATGTAATTCATTTTCCAATGTATAGCCCTGATGTTCTAGTTTCAGACATCAACTTAAACTTTGGTCTTATTTGTTCTGGTTCCTGAGTTAATCAGCAAACAATGAGAAATTGCAAAACATTGAATCAATTTTGGAAGTCACTGTACTTCACATCTGTGAGGGCATCTGGTGAAATGTATTTTTCCCTGTAACCAATTGATTTCAGGATTATTGATTTTAAACCACAATTCACCAACAATGAGATTCTTTTTGCCCAAGTTACAGACTGCAAAAGTAGCATGTTCAGTGTGGCCATCAATAGACATGATGAAATCAATCATTTCTTCAATGGATCCCCCTTGGTTTAGTGATACATTGACATTGTAAACTGGGATGGGACATGTGAGTTTTTTTGTATTTGGACTGTTTTTCTTCATGAATTCTTTGTCAACATATAATCCTGTGGCTCCCAAGTCTAGTAGAGCATCTACTTCAATGGTAGCTCCACTATCCACTGTTTTGATCTTGATTTCTAATTCAGGGAATTTCATGATGTCAAACATCCTGACATATTCCTTTTTCTCTAAAGGAGGAATAACCTTTTGCACTTGAGGCTTCACTTCAGACTGAGAGCAAGATGGAACAATGCATGTTAAGTAAATGTCGATACAGGCATTGAGACAATTAATGTTAGTGTCATCAGTCTGAAGCATAGAAAACCTATTTGTGAGGTGCATGCTAGACAGCAAGGTCACAACTGTGAGAAGGGAGGGGATTGACAAGGAAGGAGACAATACACTTAAGATGCTTCATGCTGTGTAAGTGGATATTGTACACACAGGCTTGGGCAGGCAATGAGCAACAATATGATTGATGTGGTAACAAGCAGCATATCCCCAAGTGGGGAAAGATCAGACAACACATCTGCAGCAGAGGATAAGTAGTTGCAGACACAGTAAGGGCAGTGCAACGTGGTTCAAGTACACTGCAAGGGAGGTATAAGAGTGTGGAAGATGGGATAAGAAGAGTACTCACTCAGACAAGTAGTAAGACATCTGAGGAGATTGTAAAGTGGGAGTCCTATCTTATATAGTATAGTGTGGGTAGAGTTGGAGCAGAGAGTGAAGTAAAGAGGACAATGACTACCATAGTGAGAAGGGACACACATCATCCAGAGTGTGTGTGGAGTGTGAACATGTTCAGATGTGTAGGTAGTCCAAGGAGATGAAGACCGAGGTGATAGAAGTACATGTAGTATGTAAAGGAAGCCAAACAAAATATGTATGTTATGTGTACCAATCTTCAACAGATATCTCAGATGTATAAAGCTGAAGAACTATCTATTACAAGAGAGCCCTATATATACTAAAGGGATTGGCACACAGACCATGCACTGTCACTGTAGGGCAAGCATATATAACTAAGATGTGCAGCATCTTTGAGAAGTATCAGTAAGCAATGTGCAGCATTGCACTGCATCAGTAATTGTCTGTGGGAAATGTAGTCATAACTGTATAGTAAGCAGCCCAATGACCAAATGGATGTGAGTCATAGATAATTGTGATAAGATCTGCTAATGATCTGATATGATGAGATAAGATATCTCTAGCAGGTCTTGAGCAATAAGAGTAAAATAAATTGTAAAATGAAAGGAAAAATAAGTACATTCTGACAAATACCCCCCTTCTTAGGGTGACATGACTCAATGAGCAGAGGAAATTCCTGTAGACCCAAAACCTCTATCCCAATGTTATGTATCATCCAATGAATTGACTTCTTGAACATCAGCAAGTGATATATGTTCAAGGATCAGTTGAGCCATGTGGTCTTTGACTTTGATAGCAAAGTCATCATCACTGAGATTGACTAGTAAGATCTTTATGGGTCCATGGTAGTCTGAGTTGATAACTCCTGCTCCAGTATGAATAGAGTTTTTGACAGCCAAACCACTGCAAGGAGCAATACATCCATAGCAGTTGTCTGGTATAGCCAAGGAGATTTTAGTATTGACTAATTTTCAACCATGTGCAGGAATGACAATTTCTTCTGCACTGTAAAGATCTAGACTAGCAGCATGCTCTGATCCTTGAGTAGGTTAGGTAGCTGAGTTTGACAATCATTTGATTGGAATAGAGCAATGTTGAATAGATCTGATAGTGGCTGGATATGAGTTATGGAATTCCTTAACCAGCTTGGGTACATCTTTGAGCATAATGTGTGCTGGTTCCCAGGAATTTTCATCTTCTGGGTAGTTTTTCCATTTGATAAGATACTAAATGTGTCCACAATATTTTCTGCTATTTAAGATATTTTTGACTTTGTATTGTTCAACATTGTCTTTGATGATAGGGGGAGGAGGTGGTTTGATAATTCATTCCAGAATATCATTTGGAGAGAATGGTAGAAGTTTGACAACATGAAATCCTGGATGGATTTTCATAGACTTGGGGAGTGCTAATTCATATGCATTATTTGAAAGCACTTTGATGATGGAGTAAGGTCCCAGTCTTTTATGATCCAGTTTCTGAGTAGGTCATCCAGTCTGTATGTTAGATGCATCTAACCAGACTTTATCTCCAACTTGATATTTGGGAGTTTCTCCTTTGTGAGCATCATAATATTCCTTCATATCATCAGCCACTTTTCTCAGCACTGATTCTGCATCTTCCCTCATCCTTTTTAACCCTTCAACAAAATTTTCTACCAAATCAATAGTGGATGTCTTGCCTGGTTCAAATCCCATTTGAGGATTTTGTCCAGAGTTGAGCATGAATGGAGAGTATTTGGTTGCAGTATTCACTCTGTTATTGTAACAGAATTCTGCCATAGGTAACCAGTTCATCCAGTCTGATTAATGATGATCTACAAAAATCCTGAGATATTGCTCTATCTCTTGATTGATTCTTTCTGTTTGACCATCTGTTTGTGGATGATAGGCTATGGATAAGGCTGTTTTAATGCCTAACAACTGATTTAACTCCTTCATCATTTTGGAAGCAAATTGGGGACCACAATCAGATAGAATCTTTTCAGGATGTCCATGATGTTTCCAAATATGATCTCTGAACAATCTCACTACTCCTTCTGCTGTTACATCAGATGTTGTTGCTATGGTATGCATCATTCTTGAGAAATGATCAACAACCACAAGAATTGAATTGTATCCCTGACTATCTGGTAATTGTGTGATCAGATCTGTGGATATTATTTGCCAGGGATGTGATGGTATTTCATTTGGGGTCAGTTTCCCTTGTGGTTTCTTGGTGATTGTTTTTGTTCTTTGGCATATGTCACAGCTTTTGACATATTTTCCAATATAAGCAGCCATTCCCTTCCACCAAAATGTTCTTGACACTATCTCCAGTTTCCTCCATTGTCCTGGATGTCCTGTGATTGGATTATCATGACATTGCTTGACAACCTCTGCTCTGCAACTGTCTGGGACAAGGATTTTGTCTTTGTACATTAACAATCCTTGTTTGTTTTGTCCCCAGCCAGCTATAATAGCTGTCTTTGCTTCATCTGTTGATAGTTCTGACTATATCTTGACATCTCCATCCTTCTCCTGTTCATCTGCTATTTTCTGAAGTAATGGAATATTGTTCATCAAAATTGCTTGTATGTGATTTGGTTTGATGAAAAATTCTGGTTTAAGCAATATGACATTCTTGTTGTCATGATCCACCCCCTCTTTATGATCTGCTCATCTCAAGAGGAGGTCTGGTTTGGCTGAACTCTTTCCCAGTCTGTGGGAAAGGTGAAAGTTGGACCTAGAAAGAAACAGGGACCATCGAGCCTGGCAATGGTTTAGTTTCTGGGCACTCATAAAGTACTCTAGGTTTTTGTGGTCTGTAAGGATTTCCACAGGACTATCTGTTCCTTCTAGATAGTGCCTCCACTGTTCTAGTGCATGTATAACAGCTAACATCTCTTTGTCATAGATGTCATAATTCCTCTCTGCCAGTGATAACCCTTTGCTGATATATGCAACAGGATGCCACTTCTCATCATCTCTCATTTGAGAAAGGACAGCACTGGTGGCATATCCTGGACTGTCTACTTCTACAAGATATGGATGATGGGGTTCAGGGAAGACTAGGACAGGTTCAGAGCATAATGCTGTCTTCAGGTTGTCAAACAAGTCTTTTTGTTCCTGTTCCCAGCACCATTTACTATCTTTTTGAAGTAGAGCATTCAATGGCTTGGCAAGATCAGAAAAGCCTCTGATAAAACACTGATGGAAGTTTGTAAAGCCTAAAAAGGAGTGAACTTCAGTAACAGATGTTGGCATAGGCCATTCAGCTATCCCTTGAACTTTGACTGGATCCATCATGACTTTGTCAAAGGATATCTTGAGGCTGAGATAATATATTTCTGTTTTCTCAAAGTCACATTTCTTGGGTTTAAGATAGAGTTTGTTATCACATAGTATCTTGAGGACTTCTTCAACAATGAGATGGTGTTCCCCCAGTGTTGTAGTAAAGATGAGGATGTTGTCCATATAGACTACCACTTTACCTCTGGCAATAAGTTCTCTAAAGAGATGATTCATCATGGTTTGAAAGGTGGCAGGGCTATTGGTGAGTCCAAAGAACATGACAAGCAGTTCAAATAATCCTTTGTTGGTAATGAAGGCAGCTTTCCATTCATCTCCTTCTTTTATTCAAACATTGTTATATCCCCATCTGATGTTGAGTTTGGTAAAATATTTGACCCCTTTGAGTTTATCTATCAATTCCAAGATAAGTGGTAGTGGATATGAATTTTTGACAGTAATCTCATTGATGTGATGGTAATCTTGAATTGGACATAAGTCTCCTGACTTCTTTTTGATGAAAAAGAGTGGTGAAACCATAGGTGATTTGGAGGTGCATATATGTCCTGATTTCAAGTTTTCTTTGATAAAAATTTCCAAATCTTGTTGTTCAACAAAGGATAAATTGTACACTTTTCTTATGTGCATTTTTGCATTTGGCTTCAATTCAATGGTGTGATCCCATAATCTTTTTGGAGGTAGTTTGTCAAAAGATTCTTTGGTGAATACTGTTTTGAACCCATGATATGCTTTGGGAACAATATCTTCAAAAGATTTCTTGATCTTTTTCTTTTCCACCTCTATTGCTAGATCTTGGGATATGTTTCAAATTGCTGCATATTTCCCATCATCTCCTATCATGATGCAGAGGATACAATCTTCCTTTTGTATTTCATCTTTATCTTCATCATCTACTTCTACCATCTGAGGTACTTCCTTCTTCAACTTCTCTTGTTTCTTCTTCTTTCTTTGACTACTCATAGATGGCAACATCTTGGACACCTGGTGAATGATATGATGCCAGTATTCCAGTCTATTTCTGGATTGTGGATTTCAAGCCAAGTTTCTCCTAATATCAGGTTAACTTTTCCTAAACCTGTGACACAGAACATTGTTCTTTCTGTATGATTTTGGACTTTGACTATTAGATCCACAGTTTCTTTGATAGAACCTCTTTCATTCTTGGTCCCATCAACATTATAGACTGGTATAGATATCAGAAGTTCCCTTGTGTTAAGATGATTTGTTTTCACAAATTCTTCATCAATATAACACATTGTCACTCCCAAATCTAGTAAGGCTTCAATCATGACCATTTTTCCATTTTCTGGTATTTTGACTTCAACTTTGATCATGGGTAATTCTGTCTTCATTCCCATGATCACATGCTTTTCTTCTTCTTGAGAGGGCATACTCTCAGATGTCTCTTTCTTTTCAGTCTTCTTCTCCAATGCAATGTTGTTAAATATCACTTCAATAGGGTCACATACATTGGAATGATCAACAGCACCATCATCCAGAGTAAGTACTGAAAACATATTCTTGGACAGTCCAGCAACATCTACTGGCTGTCCCCCACAAAACCCAAATTCTTCCTCCTTTCTCCTTCATTGAATATCATCTTCTCAAAGTCCACCATGGACATATTTTGTATCTCCTCGTGTATTTCTCTGATATTCCTTCTTTGAGGGCAAACATTAGCCCTATGCCCATCTTTCCAACAATTGAAACAAATTAGGGGTCTTCTTCATTGTGCAGCATCTACATCCATAGGAACAGTGGCATTGCTCACTTTCTGTGGTGCAGGATTATTTGTTGCAGTTGTTATTGGTTGTTTATATGGCTGAGCATAATGAGGAAAACCTTGTGGTGTTCCTCTGGCTTGCATCAACTGTTTGAACTCCCACATATGCCTGTCCATTGATTGAGCAATATTTTGCCAGTCCAAATAGGTGACAGGCAGAGGATTGATATTGTAGATTCTTTGAAGAAGGTCAGTGTTGAGTCCTCAGCGATAACAATCTATGAGAGCATAGTCATCATATTTTGTTTTTTCTGCCATCAATAGGAACTCTGTTGTGTATTCCTCTGCCATTTTTCCCATTTGTCTCATTTGGTGTAGAGTTTGCTGTGCTATGTGTGCTTTGTCTGGATCTCCAAACTGTTCCCATATTTTAGCTTCGAAATCAACCCAGGAAGTGAATGGCATGGGATGGATAGGGTTGAGGGGATTAGCCTCATGTAGTCATTGTTTTGTGACTTGTAAGTTTCTCCATGCTTCTGCACCTCTGTGAGGTGCACGCTAAGACAGCGAGGTCACAACTGAAGAGGAGAGGGGATTGGCGAAGTATGAGACAATACACTTAAGAATAGTCACGCTGTATAGCGGATATCTCAGATATATAAAGCTGAAGAGCTATCTACTACATGAAAGTCTTTATATACTACAGGAATTGGTGCACAGACCATGTGCTGTCACTGTAGGGCAGGTGTATGTAAATAAGATGCGCAGCATCTGTGAGAAGTATCAGTAAGCGATGCGCAGCATTGCACTGAATCAATAAGTGTCTGTGGGAAATGTAGTCATAAATGTACAGTAAGCGGCCCGATGACTTAGTAGACATGAGTCATAGATAATCACGATAAGATCTACTAATGATCTGATAAGATATCTCTTGTAGATCTTATGCAATAAGGATAAAAGAAATCGTAAAATGAAGAGAAAAATAAGTACGTTCTGATAAATATCCCCCTTCTTAGAGCGAGACGACTTGACGAGCAAAAGAAACTCCAGTAGACCCAAAACCCTTATCTCCACGTTGTGTATTATCCAATGAATCAACTTCTTCAACTTTAGCCAGAGATATATGTTCCAGGATCAATTGAGCTACTCGGTCTTTGATTTTGACAATAAAGTCATTATTGCTGAGATTAACCAATAGAATCTTTACAGGGCCACGATAATCTGAGTCGATTACTCCTGCTCCAATATGGATAGAATTTTTGACAGCTAAACCACTGCGAGGAGCAATACATCCATAGCAGTTGTCTGGTATAGCCAAGGAGATTTGAGTATCGACCAGTTTTTGACCATGTGCAGGAATGACAATATCTTCTGCACTGTAAAGATCTAAGCCGGCAGCATGTTCTGATCCATGAGTAGGTAGTGTGGCTAAATCAGAAAGTCGTTTGATAGGGATGGAACAATGTTGAATTGATCAAATAGCCGTGGGGTGAATGATATGGAATTCTTTAACCAGTTTAGGTACGTCTTTGATCATAATATGTGCTGGTTCCCAGGAATTTTTGTCTTCTGGGTAATTTTTCCATTTGATAAGGTATTGAATGTTTCCATGATATTTTTGGCTATTTAAGACCTTTTCAACTTCATATTGTTTGACATTGTCTTTGATGATGGGTGGTGGAGGAATTTTCACATGTCATTCTGGAATATCATTTGGAGAATATGGTAGTAGTTTGATGATATGGAAGACAGGATGGACTTTCATAGATTTTGGAAGCACCAGTTCATATGCATTGTTTGAAAGCACTTTGACAATTGAATATGGTCCAAGTCTTTTATGATCTAGTTTCTGAGTTGGTCGTCCTGTCTGGATATTGGATGTGTCTAACCATACTTTGTCTCCAATTTGATATTTAGGGGTGTTTCCTTTGTGTGCATCATAGTATTTCTTCATATCATCAGCTGCTTTTCTTAGCGCTGATTCAGCATCTTCCCTCATTCTTTTCAATCCTTCAATAAAATTTTCTACCGAATCGATAGAGGACATCTTGCCTGGTTCAAATCCCATTCTTGGATTCTGTCCAGAGTTCAACATAAAAGGAGAGTATTTCATAGAAGCATTAACTCTGTTATTGTAACAGAATTCTGCCATAGGCAACCAGTTCATCCAATCTGACTGACGATGATCAACGAAGATACAGAGGTATTGCTCAATCTCTTGATTAATCCTCTCAGTTTGTCTGTCTGTCTGTGGGTGGTATGCCATAGAAAAGGCTGTTTTAATGCCTAATAATCTGTTCAACTCCTTCATCATTTTTGAAGCAAATTGGGGACCACGATCAGATAAAATCTTCTCGGGTAATCCATGATGCTTCCAAATATTGTCTCTGAACAGTCTCACTACTCCTTTGGCTGTTACGTCGGATGTCGTTGCCATAGTGTGAATCATCTTTGAAAAATGGTCAACAACCACCAGAATTGAATCATATCCTTGACTGTCCGGTAATTGCATAATGAGATCAGAGGATATAATTTGCCAAGGATGTGATGGTATTTCATTTGGCGTCAATTCTCCCTGAGGTTTCTGAGTGATCATTTTCATTCTTTGGCATATGTCACAACTTTTGACATATTTTCCGACATAAGCTGCCATTCCTTTCCACCAAAACGTCCTTGACACTATCTCCAGTGTCCTCCATTGTCCTGGATGTCCTGCAATTGGGGTGTCGTGACATTGTTTGACGACATCTGCTCTACAGCTGTCTGGGACTAGGATTTTGTCTTTGTATGTA